>PVIY010006739.1:0-85774 GCA_004026745.1 Myrmecophaga tridactyla | reverse complement strand
TGGTATTGCTGGGTCATATGGCAATTCTATATTCAGCTTTTTGAGGAACCGCCAAACTGCCTTCCACAATGGTTGCACCATTTGACATTCCCACCAACAGTGAATAAGTGTGCCTCTTTCTCCACATCCTCTCCAGCACTTGTCATTTTCTGTTTTGTTGATAATGGCCATTCTGGTGGGTGTGAGATGATATCTCATTATGGTTTTGATTTGCATTTCTCTAATGGCCAGGGACGTTGAGCATCTCTTTATGTGCCTTTTGGCCATTTGTATTTCCTCTTCTGAGAAGTGCCTGTTCAAGTCTTTTTCCCATTTTTTAATTGGATTGGCTGTCTTTTTTTGTTGAATTGAACAATCTCTTTATAAATTCTGGATACTAGACCTTTATCTGATATGTCATTTCCAAATATTGTCTCCCATTGTGTAGGCTTTTTACTTTCTTGATGAAGTTGTTTGATGTGCAAAAGTGTTTAATTTTGAGGAGTTCCCATTTATTTGTTTATTTATTTAGTGCTTTTGCTTTGGGTGTAAGGTCTATAAAACTGCCTCCAATTATAAGATTTATAAGATATTTCCCTACATTTTTCCTCTAACTGTTTTATGGTCTTAGACCTAAGGTTTATATCTTTGATCCATTTTGAGTTAACTTTTGTATAGGGTGTGAGATATGGGTCCTTTTTTCATTCTTTTGCATATGGATATCCAGTTTTCTAGGCACCGTTTATTGGAAAGACTGTTCTGTCCCAGGTGAGTTGGCTTGACTGCCTTATCAAAGATCAAATGTCCATAGATGAGAGGGTCTATATCTGAATACTCTATTTGATTCCATTGGTCAATATATCTATCTTTATGCCAGTACCATGCTGTTTGACCACTGTGACTTCATAATATGCCTTAAAGTCAGGCAGCGTGAGACCTCCAGCTTCATTTTTTTTCCTCAAGATACTTTTAGCAATTCGGGGCACCCTGCCCTTCCAGATAAATTTGCTTATTGGTTTTTCTATTTCTGAAAAGTAAGTTGTTGGGATTTTGATTGGTATTGCATTGAATCTGTAAATCAATTTAGGTAGAATTGACATCTTAACTATATTTAGTCTTCGAATCCATGAACGCTGTATGCCCTTCCATCTAGTTAGGTCTTCTGTGATTTCTTTTAACAATTTCTTGTAGTTTCCTTTGTATAGGTCTTTTGTCTCTTTAGTTAAATTTATTCCTAAGTATTTTATTCTTTTGGTTGCAATTGTAAATGGAATTCGTTTCTTGATTTCCCCCTCAGATTGTTCATTACTAGTGTATAGAAACACTACAGATTTTTGAATGTTGATCTTGTAACCTGAAACTTTGCTGTACTCGTTTATTAGCTCTAGTAGTTTTGCTGTGGATTTTTCAGGGTTTTCGACATATAGTATCATATCATCTGCAAACAGTGAGAGTTTTACTTCTTCCTTTCCAATTTTGATGCCTTGCTATTCTTTTTTTTTTTTTTTTTTTGTCTAATTGCTCTGGCTAGAACTTTCAACACGATGTTGAATAACAGTGGTGATAGTGGACATCCTTGTCTTGTTCCTGATCTTAGGGGGAAAGTTTTCAGTTTTTCCCCATTGAGGATGATATTAGCCGTGGGTTTTTCATATATTCCCTTTATCACCATATATCTTTTTTAAAGTTTAAGGTTAAAAGTCTTATCACAAAGAAAACTCTAGGCCCAGATGTTTTCACTGGTGAATTTTACTATATAAATAAGGAGAAAGTAATACCAACTCTTCAGAAACTCTACCCTCAATATTGAAGAAAGGGAATACTTTCCAATTCATTCTGTAAGGTCAGCATTTCTCTAACACCAAAATCAAAGACATTAAAAAAAAAAAACAACTCCAAACCAAAATCCCTCATGAAGTTAGATGTAAAAAATTTTTTAAATTATTTATCAAATTAAATCCAACAATAAATGAAAAAGGATAATATGTCCTGACCAAGTAGAGGCAATCCTAAGAATTCATTGTTGGTTTAAAATTCAAAAACCAACCAGATGCACACCACATTAACAGATTAAAAATGAAGGAGAAAAACTATGATCATCTCAATAGATGCAGAAAAAAGTATTCAAAAAGAAAAAAAAACACTAATGTCCATCTCTGATTGAAAGAAACTCAGAAAAACTAGGAAAAGGAGAGAATTTCCTCACCATGATAAAGCACACCTTCAAAAAAGCTACAGCTAACATCATACTTAATGGTGAAATAGAGAATGTTTCCCCCTTAACATTACAAGCAAGGCAAGGATGTTTGTGCTCATCATTTCTATTTGGCATTGTGCTACAGGTTCTAGACAGTGCAATAAAGCAGGAGAACAAAATAAAAATTATCCCCAGTGGATAAAAAAAACAGTTAAATTGTCTTTATTCACAGACAACATGATCAGCTATATAGGAAATCATTAAGAATTACAACAAAAGCACTAGAAAAAATAAGTTCAGCAGTTTGTGGAACATAGGATCAAGATGTAAAAATTAATCATATTTCTATATTCTAGCAACAGATAATCAGAAATTTAAATTTTAAAAAGTAATATCATCTGCAAGAGCATCCAAAAAACCCCATAAATACTGAGGAATACATTTAACAAAAGATGTGAAAGACCTCAACCTATTGCTGAGAAAATTTAAAGACCTAAATAAAACAAGAGATATACCTTGTTCATGGATCAGAAGGCTCAATATTATTTAAGATGTCAAATAGATTCAATGAAATCACAATCAAAATCCTAGCAGGTATTTTTATAAAAAATTCATGAGCTGGGCGGGCCATGGTGGCTCAGCAGGTAAGAATGCTTGCCTGCTGTGCCCGAGGACCCGGGTTCGATTCCTGATGCCTGCCCATGTTAAAAAAAAAAAAAAAAAATTCATGAGCTGATTCTAAATTCATATGGAAAAACAAAGGACCTAGATTAGACAGAATTACTTTTAAATGAATGAAGTTGGAGGGCTCACACTACTGGCTTTAGAAATTATTATAAGGCTGGCATAGTTAAAACAGTGTGATATTGATTTAAAGATAGAGAGATCAATCAAATAGAATAAAGAGCCCTAAAATAAACCCACAGCTACCCGCACAACTGATTTATAACAATGGAAAAACAATGCAGCAGAGACAGAATTATCTTTTTAAAAATAGGATGCTTGAAAAATTAGATATCCATATGTGGGGGGTGCGGGAGGAGCCCAGATCCATACTTTACACACACATAAAAATTAAGGTAAAATAAATTCACTTTTAACATAAAACAGAAACCTAAAACTATAAAGCTTTTGAAATAAAGGAGAAAAACTTTGTGACCTTGGATTAGACAAAGATTTCTTAGATATAGTACCCAATGTATAATCTATAAAATAAACTTACAAATCGGACTTCATCAAAATTTTAAAATTCCAATCTTCACAAAGCACTTTTGGAGAATGAAAAGACAAGCCTCAGCCTGGGAGAAAATCTTTGTAATGCATGTATCTGATAAAGGACTTGAATCCAAAATATGTAAAGATGTCTCAAAACTCAAGAAAACGAACATCCCAATTTAAAAATGGGCGAAAGATTTAAGTAGACACTTCCCAAACAAGAGACACAGATGGCAAATAATAACATGAAAAGTCGTTCAGTGTCGAGTCATTAGGGAAATGTAAATTAAAGCCACCACGAGGTACCACTACTCACCTATTAGAATGTCTAAAACTAATATGGCTGGCCATAGCCAGGGTTGGCAAGGATGTGGAGGGACTGGAACAAAAGTCCAGTACAAAAAATTCTAGAAAATACAAACAAATCTGTATAGTGATCTAAAGTGAGAGGAAGCAAATCCATAGTTGTGTGTTTGGGGATGGAGGAAGTGGAGTGGGAGGAAGCATTTACTAAAGGTCATAAAGAAACTTTTGAGAGAAGCTTGAGAAGAAAAACCTATTTCTCAAAGCCATGGGAGAATTCCCATTGTTTCTACCACTTCCCACCCACAATGCCGCCCCATCCTGACTCAGCAGAGAGAGTGAGGAAAAGCAAAGTAAGAATACAAACAGCAACAACTAACTACCCCAGTTATTCCCAACCATCAGGAGAAACAGGCAGGGGGCATTGGGTGTACTCTAGGGCTAGGTTATGCAAACCCGGTTGGCACCAAATGCTGTTTTTGTTCAGAGAGAAGATCAGCCCTTCTAAAAACAATTCAGGACATTTTTGCCCTTGTGAAACTGTGGCTGCTTTCCTGGTTTACCCCAATACAATGAGCTTATTTTGGAAAGTCAGGTTATGAATCCATCTGTTAGAACTAGACCACCATGCAAGCAAGTGGTTTGTAACTTGCTCAATGAAAGCATGAATGGACCAAGTTCTCAATATATATATATAAAAAAATAAACACTTCAACTTAAAATAGCCTTTCAGACTTCACTTTAATAGAGTCCCTGTCTATTCAGGGACTTCATAAATTACCCCACAATTAATGACATGTGTTTATCAGCAAAGCCACTCACCTGAAGTACACAGTGGTGGATGTTCTCTGGGCATGGAGTTTATTTATGAGAAAGAAAGACTTGGACTGGGAATTAAAATAGAGCAACAGCATTCAAATAAATTTGCAACTTCTCTCCCCAGAAACCTTGGGTATAACCTATTTTGAGAAGAGTTCAATCTGAGGTGATGTAGAAATTTAGTTTAGCAAGGAGCTTAGATCTTATAAAAAAAAAAAAAAGATAGTATTGACTCTTCTTCGTTGTGTTGGAGACAGAATTACACCAGGTATTTGGTGGAGCATCTCATCAGATGTATATATGCGGAATTATATCAAGAGCATACTATGTGATGGTGCATATTCACGTCAATGAGTCATCGCCTAAAATTCTAAATCTGATCTTGTCACACCCCTGTTGAGATGTGTCAATTAATTTCCATTTCATGTAGAATAGAATGCAAATGTCTTACTGTGGTTACAAGGACTGCCCTGACCTGGCCTCTGCTGACCAAATCATCTCATGCCACTGTGCTCTAGGCGTGCTGGTTTTCTTTCAGACCTTTACTCTTCTCAAGCTCTTTCCTTCCCCCTAGTCCTTGTTCCTATTGTCCCCATTCTTCTCAAGGCCAGCTTTTCTCATTCCTTGGGTACTGGCTAAAATCTATGGATCCCTTCACTTTCCCCAACCCCTTATCATTCTCTGCCTCATGACCCTCTTTAATTCCTTCCTATGCCATATCCCAACCAAAATTTCTTTATTATGGGGGGGGGGTCTCTTTCTTCCATTAAAATGCAAGCTTTATGAGATCAGGAACCATGCTAGTCTTAGTCACTGTTTTGTCTGCAATGGAAAGTTTAAGTACTTGTATATAGTGGATGTTCAATAAGTCATTGCTGAATCCTGAGTGAATAATGAACTATGTTCCAATTCATTTTTATCCTACTTTCACCCAACCTCAAACCTCCAAAGCCCAACTCTTTCCTACTCCTGTCTTCCTCCCTCCCTCTTCCATGCTCCCCGTTTGTCATGTTTAGAGTCAAAGCACCGAGATATCAAGGACAGGCCTAGAGCATAGTGGGTGCTCAATAAATGTAGCTATCATCAGTATTACCATGATCACTTCTTCCAGTGAATTCCTACAGCTATGTTTCCTAGATGTCTGCTTTTATCTTACTACCTTCATTATTTTCCTATATCCCCATTACCATCTGTCCTACTTTGTTAGTAATGATTTGACACAACTTCTTCCTTCTGAAACCAATTTCTTTTTAATGGCATATTTTATAGAAATTACGAAAACAAAACAGTATGCTATTTTGTCCTTTTTTTAAAGGGTGACAAGTGTTAGAGAAATGTCAGCACCAATGTATTTCTCCATGATTCAATCAGAAAGAGTAAAATATTTTCAAAGAATGGCTTCATCATTCCATGTGTCATTATTATTTAATGCCATAAGTGTCCATCTGAAACCACCCCCCCATCATCAAACTCTTCCATCATATTGTGTTACCAACACTTCTCATTTGGCATTTATTATTTTCTACTTTGATTGGTTAATTATCCTTTTCAATGCCTATATCCCATCCCACAGCCTTATTTCTCTTGATACTTTCCATGAGTCTTATGTAAAGAATATAAACATAATATAGTCTCAGTTGTGTCTAATATTAAGAGTTTTGAACCAAGTTAATCAAAACAGTCTATTCTTCTACCCTTCAAAATATTTTTTAAAGAAACAGAGAAAGATATTCAAGAGTTCTTTTATTCCCTCTTTCTCCTTGTCCTTTTGATTTCCCATGGATATGTACCCAACCTATCTCATTCAGGCCACTGTATTCGATATTGTGGCTGCCCCTCTGATCATGTGAACTACATCCACCTAGGAAGAGGGCCCAGTCCAGGAAATGTGCTCTTTACATGCAGAAATACAGCTGCAGCAAATGTTCTAATTTATAAGTGAGATAAAGGCCAAATAAGACAAGGGAAAAAAACTGAATGTGTGATTTATTATATTTAAGATTGGTCTATAAAGCTTAAATATGTTTGTCAAAGTTAACAGTAAATGAATGCAACTTTACAAAATCAGTATTCTGAGACAGTACAGAACTAAATGTGGCAACTGTCCACTGGAAAATTAATATTTCCTCAATGCAAATATCAAATCTGCAGCACCATTTAGAAGCTTCCACTAAAAACGCGGGCTGCAGTATGTATTACAAGCTCTACTCAGAACATGAGACTATCTAAATCAAGCATTAAAGAAAAACAGTGGAGTCCTTCAGGCGTAATATGTCAGATTTGGTACAGGATTAAAATACTAACTTTTTTAATGTCCTGGTTTCAAATTAATAAATACAAAAACAATATAAAAATATACACCACTTGATAAGACTGCACTGCAGATGATCGGAAAGTTAAATTTCGCTTTCATATGTATGCAGGTAGGTCTTTAGTGACAGAATCTCTGAATAGCTGCGGCTGGTCTTTCGGAAGAAATCCAGGCTGGTGATTAGTTCAATGTCCCGCACCCGAGCTGTGTGCATTTTTATGAGTTCTTCTACCCATTTCGACTCATCCTCTGAGCTCTGCAATGGAAAGAGAACACGTTCAGGGTCACAATTTTCCAGAGGAGGTTCTCCAAATAGCCAGTTTGCTCCAAGTCCACAGATAACCCTATGTGTTCCGGCACAGCATCTGATCAATAAGTATTATTCCCTCCTGCCCCCACCCTCCCATACTCAACACTATTCCTGTTGGTAATGTGCCACAAATACCTGCTTTCGGCTATAAACATTTCCAACAGCAATTATCTGTGCCAAATAAACAAGGCCTGTGGTCTGAGAGGGCATTTGATTCAAATAGGTTCTCAGAACATAAATCAAAATAAGGAAAACCAAAAGCCCTGGGGAATTCAGTAATTTCTTTTCCAGCTGTCAAACTGCAACTTGCAGCACAGAGCACAAGTGATTTGGGAGGCTCTTCTGCTTCCCAAGGAAAAGTGAAGAGCTTGCACCCATTTACAAAATTGGGCATGTACATTCCTAATCTTTTTTAAGAAACTGCAACATCAGCTGCATCTCTATTTTACCGGAATAACTTGGTAGTTGAATAATGAGTTGGACCAGAAGCAGTTCAGTTGATAAAGGTGGGCCCCCGAGGTGGAACTGTGGCTCTCTCACTTCCTGCTATAAGACATTGGTCAAGCTATTTCATCTCTCTAAGCAGTAGTTTCCTCACCAGAATATAAGGGCAATGTTTAACTTTAGGAACAGAGGAAAAAGGTAAGGTACGGAAACAATTGCAAAGAAGGAGGGAAAGAAGGAATTCTGTCTTAGTTGCTTGTCAAGTATTGCCTCATTGGTACATTGACTAATGAAAGTCATTTGGATGACCCATGCTGAACAAATCTTTTCATGTCTAACTTGAAACTAAAAAGTAATTCAGGCAAAGCAGTTCTTTGCATCTTAAAAATATCTTCTTTTGGGCGGGCCACAGTGGCTCAGCAGGCAGAGTTCTCACCTGCCATGTTGGAGACCCAGGTTCAATTCCCTGTGCCTGCCCATGCCAAAAAAAAAAAGAAAAAAATTTTTTTCTTTCACTTTTGAGATGTTGAGGGAAAGAATGAGATCTGAGAGCCGTGCAAATGGTGAGGAAATGGTTCCATTCATTAGTAGACATTGGGAAGGAGAGCTTTTGTAAATATTTTCACCCCTAGATCCCTCCAGAATTGCAATGGCTCCAAAGAGTCTTTCTACAGATTTAAGAGTGGATGCATGTCCTAGCTCTTAGAACACTCAGATATGCTCTCACCCAGCTCTTTATCACTACTGGCCTCAATGAACTACCCATCAAAGCCCAAGAACCTGCAATGGGTTTTCTCGGAAAGCTCTAACCCACACAGACCTGGACTGGGAGCCACCACAGCTTGTGCCAGTGCTAAATATGTACCAGGAGGGTGCTGGTTCCGGAAACTGATTCCTGGCCATCCCAGGCAAAATGAAGAAAAAGGAAGAAACTGCTTTGCAAGCTAGGGAAGTAAGGATTTTAACCCTCCAGGCCTTTCCCTCCTATCCCAACTTAACCAAGAGCTCTGAAATTCACAGGAAAGGACAAACCTAAATATAACTTCCCACAGCAGTATTGACCAACCCTCAGTGTGACCATATAATTAACGAAGTAGGAGGTCTCTACAGGTCAGGACCCCCTCAGAGTAAGCAAAGTAAGCATGAAGCTGTATTTTGGGAGAATTTCCATATTCAGCTCATTTATTTGATATTTCAATGGCAAGTCAATTATACCTTTGTAAATGCAGTCATTTGAATGTGTAGACACAGGGTGAAAAGGTTGTTCCTAACTTAATGATGGTCAGCTAAGACTATCATAGGAATGTAGGGAAAAATATGTCTTCCTATTTCTTTCTTTAGGAAGTGATTTGCCAATTTCATTGGACACGCATACTCTCTTGTGTCTCACCGGGCCTCCCATTAGTCATTAGAAAATAGTGGCTTCTGCCCTGATGGCAGCTGGCAATCCACGTAGTATTTCTTGTTTCAGCTCACATACGATAAACTAGTGTTCTTTTTTGTAGCATATTTAGTGCCACTTTATTTTTGAGATTTTAAAATTGATTTCCTGTTAGTAAGCCCCCAAACATAGTGTTGAAGGATTGTCTGGTGTTCCTAACTGCAAGAAGATGGTGATGTGCCTTAAGGAGAAAACATATGTTAGATAAGCTTCATTCCAGAATGAGTTACAGAGCTGTCCACCATGAGTTTAATGGTAATGTATCAGTATACATATGGTAATTAGGTTTAGGTGTCAGCTTGGCCAGGAGAAGGTGCCTAGTTCTGTTGCTGTGGACATGAGCCAATGGCACTTGAAGCTCATCAGTCACTGATTACATCTGCAGTCAGTTAGGGGGAGTGCCTTCTGCAATGAGTACCAAGCAGCTCAGCACACCTCATCTCAGCACTCACAGCTCAGCCCAGGCCTTTGGAGATGCAGAAAGGAATCACCCCGGGAGGAAAGCTGTGGGAACCCAGAAGCCTGGAGAGAAGGCCAGCAGAGATTGCCCTTGCTTTCCCATATAAGAGAGACCCTCAGACAAAAGTTAGCTGCCTTTCCTCTGAAAAACTATATGTTTTGAACTGAATAAATCCCCTTTTGTAAAAAGCCAATCCATCTCTGGTGTGTTGCATTCTGGCAGCTTTGGCAGACTAGAACAGTATATATATAATAAGTTGTCTTTAAACTGAAGAAGATGTGACCAGAGCCTTGCAGGAACCTAACTGCATTTCCCCCCAGAAGCAGTGGTTTTTAATGTTTGCAATGGTTTTATAGATGATAACTACTGTGAATACCAAGAAATCAACTGTATATGTGCTTAATCTTTATGTAAAAATCTTACCTCCCCAACAAGTTTATTAGTAAAACTGAAACATGAAGGAAGTATGGCATGATACACAGAAGCATCCCATTCCCTGGTACATGATTAGCTAACCTTAGGGTTATGAACAAGCAAATACAAGTCAGGGCATGAAGATGATGGTAGCTTGTCTCTCACTTATAGTTCCCCCACATCTACATCTCCCATCCAGTCAGTCTATTCATGATTGGGGTATATAATATTATACTGCCTTCCTTGCCCCTTTTTAAATGCCCGTACCATGCTTGGCCTCCTCCAATACAAATTTATCTCCCTAAAGCAGATTCTAAAATTAACCATGGAGCATGTGCTTTCCAGTACCTTACACCTACAGAAGATTTGATCCTGAGAACGAAATTGGTATAGGGCCAGGGGTACACAGCATGTCTTCTTGCCTGGAGTTTTTCATCCTACAATATTGCCACCCGGCTGTCACAGAGGACAATAAGTGAATTGGGAGGTAACTGTACTATTAGAGAACTCATAACTGGGAGTTAAAGAAAACCTGACTTGTGAGGTATGAATTCCTCCGAGTGGGTGTCTTTTTCAAAATAATTTTGAAAAATATCCCCAAAAATAGAGGGATATGATGATGAGCTCCCATGAACATTATCAAATGTTGCTATTTTCTATTTTCCTTTTTTTTTCTTTTTGTATGGTGGGGGGTCATATTTCATTCTTTTTCCATGTGTCTATCCCATTATCGCAGTACCACTGTTGGGGAGTGAATGCATGGGCCAGGAATTAAACCCGGGTCTCCTTCATGGCAGGCGAGAATACCCTTGCAACCCCTCTATTTTCCTTTTACCAAGTATATATACCTTTTGTAAAACTAAAAGTATTTTCATTTATCAAAACTGAATATAATACGTAAATATGACGCATATACACACACAAACCCCTCCTTTAAAAAATAATATATTAGAATACAAAATTCTTCAATGTTGCATGAAGCTCTGTTTTAAAATAAGTGTTTTCTAGTTTAATCATGGGGAGCATAAACTCAGAAACAAAGATGAATTATGTAAGCAAATCCTAAAGGACTTTGCCTCTGAACTCACATTGCAGCTCTCCTCGTTGTCAGGTCGGTGAGGAAGGATGAATGAGGAGACAGAGAGGGGGCCATCACACTTGTCGGCAGGCTGAGTGAAATCCAGGCAGCTGGTGATGATGCTGTAGTAGTGAGTTGGAACAGGAATAGAAGTACCTTCCACAAACCTGAAACAGGAAAGTAAAATAACATGACAGTTGACGTGGAAACTTTTATTCAAAAAAAAAAAAAAAAAAAAGTGATCAATGAGTATTGGCTAAGTCACTAAACTTAATTTCTACTCAATTGGGTCACTTCTCATTTCTACATGCTCACTAAACTTAATTTCTACTCAATTGGGTCACTTCTCATTTCTACATGCTAGCCTGCCTCTGTATTTTTTCTGCCTGGTAACACCTCTCCCTCAACCTGGCAGAGCGGGGAAATATATTCCCGGCAGAGAAAGCAGTTTGAACCAAGACTTGGATGCTGATCAATACAGCAAAAACACAAGGCAGTGATAGCACATTATGGTGAGTGTAATTAACAGCACTGCATTTGTGTGTGATTGTGGTTGAAAGGGGAAGTTTAGAGTCACATGTCATGCGTCACCAGAAGGAAAGCTAGAGGTTAAAACATGCCACTCTATTGCACAGTAAACCCTGTAGTGGATGATGACTATGATTAACAGTATAAATATTAAAAAGTTCTTTCTTGAACTAGAACAAAAGTATGTCAATTTAAGGAAGAGTTAATAATAATAATAATATATGGGGGAAAAATGCACCTATTCCAAACCATGGACTATAGCTAACAAAATATTTTACTATTCTTTCACCCATGATAACAAATGTACTGCACCAATGCTGGAAGAGAGGGGGATATGGATGTTTGGGGTTTTTGTTTTGAGCATGAAATGTCTTAAAATGGATTGTGTTCCAATAGTGTAATGTTACTGTGAGCCGCTGATTATATACTTTGATTGGATTTATGGTGTGTGACTATCTCAGTAAAATTGTTTTAAAAAACAAACAAATGAAAAATCCCATAAGGCTGGGAGAGGCAATAAAAGCCAAATCCTGGAAGGTTCTGAGTGCCAGGGGATGGAGTTTAGACATTTTTGTTTAGGCTGTAACATTCCAATGAAGATTTTTGTGCCATGGAATGTCATTATTAGATTCATATTATAGAAAGACAACTTGGCACAGAATTGTATGAAACAGATCAGAGGCAGGACATTGAAGGTGGGGGAATAGCCTTTTCAAGCCCCGATAATAGCCTGAACTTGATTTACAGAAAACTCCCTTAGCAAATACAAAGGATGAATGTTAATGATAAACACAGAATTATAAAAAGTTTTTTCCAGTGGAGAGAAGTTATAGTTCACAATTTCTTAATGGATTGAATTAGTAACTTAATTTGAGCTCAAAACTATAATAATCAGAAATAAAATAAATGTACAATTGAGATCAAACTAGTTAAGATATTTACTTCTATTGTGTTACTTATCTGTAGCAAATAATTAGAAGAGACTGTTAATTATTTGTAAACTACCGTTAAACCCTCTCATTTTGGACTGTTCTGTTTCATGCATGTATAAACTTAAATGAAGACATATTCTGGTTTTGGTGGTCATATCTTCTTGCCTTCTCCATTGGACCAGGCGTTCTTCATGATCACAAACTATGTCTTACCTTCTTCATCCTCAGTAGCATCAAGGATAGGGATAGACACATAGCAGCTGCTCCACATTTGTTAACTTTTGGAGTCACCCAATATCCATATGCAATTTCCTTTTGAGATGTACTCTCAGAATATTTAAGAATTTCCAAAATTCTCCCTCCCCCAAAAGATGGAGGTAAGTGGAAAATAACATCTTACCACTAAACAGTTCTTGAAGAACAAATGGCTTTGAATTTAACTTTTTTGATATTTTTTTTCACAGAATGGAAAAATGCATTCAGTTACACAAAACTCAACTCCATTCCAACCACCAAGGGCATGTCTGAATCAAAGGTCCAAAAGAACTGAAGAACACACAAGGAGATTTGCAGAACAAAAGATTTAAAGGATAGCAGCTCTTCCTTAGCATATGAATACTTGAGAAACAGCCTTGAGGAAGATCTTGAAATTTGAAAACTCACACTGAGTGGGAATGAAAACTTACTGTTTGATTTTTTCCTGGGTGTCATGTAAGCCATCATAGTCATAGTCAAAAATCGGTCCACTTATCACATTAACTCCATTTCTTTCCAAAGCATATTTCTTCACCAATACCCTTTGGAAATAATTCCAGATTCCTGTGCAGAGATAAAATCAATTTCTCATGAAAAATCTCCTTGCTATGTATGGCCAAATCCCCTCTAGGATGTGTTCTATAAGCCATATGTTACAAGCCAAGAGAAGGAAGAGCTACTGTGGTCCAGAGGAAAATCGACCCTAAAACTATCTGTGTGTGCATCATTTATGAACCAGCAAAGGAAAAGATAGTAAGCTAGGAGCAGTGGAACAGTGCAGGTCTAATACAGTCCAGAAAGTCAGGGAAGGATTCCCAGATGAAGTGGTTACTGAGTGTGATCTGAGATAAGAGTAACTGTATTGTAGGCAAAGAGTTACAAACAGAATATTCTAGGAAAGGGGACAGTACAGGAAGTATGGTACTCCTGAGAATTGGAAAAAAATAGGCCTGGATCTACCTTCTCATCCTTCATGATCTTATCCATATGCTAGTTCCCAAGTCCATGTCCCTAGCTGTGTCCTTTCCACAGAGCTCCAGACATGTTATCCCACCACCCATGTCATGATCTACTGAGTGACCACATAGTCGTGTCAAACCAAATTACCCAATTTGTTTTACTTCCCGATGCTGCTACAACCCTAGGCTACTTCATCACAGTTGACTACACTTACTTTTGTTCTAGCAAAAATCCTGGAAGTCATCCCTGAATTCTTCCTGACTTCATATCTATGTGAACAAGTGCTGTCAGTGTTACTTCCAAATGCATTTCAACTGTCCCAAATCAGACCACTTCTCATAATGTTCACAGCCTCTACCTTTGAGTTACATCCTCTTCACTGAACTTCCACAAATGGCTACTTCCTGGGCTCTCTTCCTGTCCTATAGCCCATCCTTTAATCCAGTGGCCAAAAGGATCCTTTTGTGCCAAAAATCAGATATTACATTCCCCTACACACCTCCATTTCTAATACTCCAGGTAATTTATCATTATAATTAGAATAAAATTGCAACTCCCTACCATGGCCCCTGCCTACCTCCCTGACTTTACTTACTTCTTTGCTCCTTCTACTCTAGCTACATAGCTTTCTTCCCGTCCCTCAACTTTGCTAAACTTGTTCCAGTCAAAACTTTGTATTTGCTCTTCCTTTGGCCTGGAATATTAATTCTCTGATCTGTGCATGTCTGACTTCTCCCCATTATTCATGTCTCAACTTAAATGATACCTCCTCAGTCAGATTTCTTTGTCTACCCTAATTCCAATTTATCTTATGGCCATGAGAAGGGCATGAGTGGAGCAGAAGGGGAAAAGGGGGTATAAAAGTAAAATACGGAAATGAGTTGGTTCTGAAACATTAGGTTCAACTCACCACATTGGACGCTGCTGGGGATTGTGCGTTTCAGGCCAATGTCACTTACCTCTTTATTAAAATGTACTTGACCATTTTTCTCATAGTGCTTCTCCTGCTCTTTGTACCATTAGATACTCTACTCTGAGAATGGTAGAGCAGCCCACCCCAGCCAAAATACCTTAGATAATTATTTTCAGTAAAGAAAAAAAAAAAAAAGGATAGTGGGAGCAGAGTTCAAATGTTAAACTGGGCATAAAAAAATGGAGATGCAGAGAGGGAAAGAAATTACAATGAGAACAGTCAAAAGGCCAAACCCACAGAAATGTGGCATGTGAAAAAACCATTCCCCTGGTAAAGAACAGCAAACCCTCTGTGAAAGTCTTTTGCCACGCCAGCCTCAGGGTGTTGCCTCTATTACTGCTTGGTCAAAAACACATCAATAAAGAATAAGGAAACCCAGTAAACCCTGGTTTATGGAATTAAATGAAGCTGTATTCCATGTAATATTGTGATCATTGTATCTATGTGGATTTCTGAAATGTTCCTCAATTGGTTCTGAGAACAAACTAAGAAACCTTTTAAAAGTATAATTTAAATTTTCACACATAAGCAATGGATTCTACCTTTGAATAAGGCTTCATTTACTAACTAGGTCACCAAATAAACGTTACTTGGGTCATCTCACCAATGATGTCAAATCGGGGAGACCCGCCACTGTAGGCAACACTCTACAACCACTGGTCTCTTTTTGAGATTTTATATCCATCCTGTGAGCCTTATAACATGGCCCAATCCTCCTCTGTTGAGTGGAGTTAGGCAGATTTGCTTCCTTTTCCTATTTTTCTCACTAGCATATGGTATTCCTCACTGTAAATGAACTAAATGGAGGTAAAAGCTATTCCATGATGTTTTCTCTATCTTTGAATATAGGGATGGATGAAAGGATATGTGGGTGGGTGGATAAAGGAACTCTTCTGTTTATCAGACTTTAAAAATGGATTCTTCAGACTACTGTTAAGATTCTTTAGATTCAGTTAAACTACAAATCCTTATACACTGTAGCAGCCTTACAACCAAACCTCTTACTTTTACAAATGAGAAGTTAAATGGCATGTCTATGATCATAGAGTGGATGGTCCCATGCCAGGACAAGGACTCAATGTGCCTAGCCATTTACAGTATCATTATCATTCACAAATATTTATGTTATGTAAAAAGAAATTACAAATGTTCGAAGACATTAAGACCATAATTTGCCCAGCCCTAAAACAATCTGAATTTGACATGCTGGTGATTCAGAAGACCTTTTAGGCTCTTGCTGAGTTTCAGGGTCAACATCCAGAATGCATCACCACCCCCAAAGAAAGAGGTGCTACTGGCTTTTACTGTAATGTACAATAAATAAATATTAACATTGTTAAACATCAGTGGCTTTCAAAATACCAAAAAGACCCGTTCTGGCCATCAAATAATGAGCATAGAAAAAGAAAGAAAACCAGATTAGAAGGAAAACACAAACTTGGTTTACTTCAGTTTGTACCATTTATGACCTGTGTGACCTCTTGAGACTTCAATTTCTTAATTATAAACAAAGGGTAAACTTTCTGCAGGTAAACTACAAAGGGTAAACTACAGACTCATACTGTAGATCAACAGTGGAGAATTTACATAAAAGGCCTTAAACTATAAAAGCTAAACACATGAAAGGTATTATTAAAATTCATATAGAAAGAGAAAAGGTAAATGGTAAATTCAGAAGTGTTTATTTTCATAAATGATAGTTTATTAGGTAGATTTTGGACTTACGTTTGAAAGCAGGGTACATCGGAACCATGTTGGTTATAAAGAATGCATCATATTTAGCTTCTGGAGAAGAGCTCAGATCTAAGCATTAGAAAAACCAATAGTGAATGGTAGGTACCAAAATCCACACCTATATGCAAGAAGGCACCCAAAATGATCCAAACAGATGAAGTGCATGAACCCACTTCTTATTCCTATTCATTACCTCTTTTAACAGCATTTTCTACTCCCCAGCCCCTCATAATCTCTTTTTACTCAGTAGTTCTCTCTCATACAAATTTTCACAATACTTTTTCTTCCTGTTTTGTTCTTGAGTCTACTGCATGTTATGTATAAGAATTCACTGCCTCCAGTCGAGCAATTTTTAGACTTGAAAATTGCCATCAAGGTAATGAGGCATATTTAAAGGACTCTGCCTCTTTCTGAGTGATTACCTCTATAGTATTATTTAAAGAGCTCATAACGTAATGATTCCTTATTTCACTTTCAGACTCTCATTAATGATGAGAGGAAGGACCAAGCAATTTCCTTCATACTTCCAAACTGCCCTGAAGAACAGGATTTTTGAAGCTGGTCTCTTTTCTGGCCAAATTCGGAAGGCTTCCACAGAAGTTTGGGTCTGGAATCTCTTGCGAATCCCCTCCAAAAGAAATCCTAGGCCACCGAAATCCCAACTCCCAAAGTTTCACACACCAGGACTCCACAAAAATAACATTTCCCCCCCCCGCCCCCGCCAAGTTGCCACACCGTGACACTCTAGAACTTACAAGGAGGAAAGAGGAATCCGTAGGACATCTGTTTGTCATTTTTGTAGGCCAAGCAGCTCTGACTGAAAAGTGGAGAAACACGGACATCGGGCCGGACGCACGAGGCCAGGTTTTCAGGAATGCCAGAGACCTCGGCCTGCGGGGAGGGAAAGGCGCTCAGGACCCACAGCCCCGAGGCAAGGCCCTGCCAGTAGGGAAATACGTGGCTATACTGCTCGCTAGTGAGCAGCCCAAATCAAACCCTCGAGCTTTTAGTAAGCTCATATCGGATGCCTTAAAACACCTTCAGTTTTATATACGATAAGCATAATTTTTCAGACTTTTTTTTTTAAGCAGCAGAGCCCTTTGAACATCTTAAAACAATAAAAGATGCAGAATATAAAGCAAACATCCCATTCTTGAAATAATGAATTGGACTCCCCGGAACGCAGTTTAAAGTGATTATGCAAAGAAATAATCTGGACATTTCCCCTACAAAAAATGCAGGCATGTGATCACATAGTACAAATTAGCAAAATGCTCAGCTTTTCACAATAGAAATAGTCTCTTCATTTGTATTCAGAAATTTAAAATATACCTCAAATGCCAAATAACTTTAAAATTCCTGGTAGAACATACCTATCCTCATTGAAACCCAAACCCCAATAGCAAGCCTTTATTGAAAAGAAAACAAACAAACCTTGGGGACTTTTGTAACTATTGGGCAGTGACTTAAGCAGAGTAAAAGAATTAATATGCTTCCTTCAGTATCATGGAATTATTTTAACATTGAATAAGGTCAAGTTCAAAGTATCCTATAATAGATCCAACATAGGATTTCTTCTGGAAATTTTTTTCCTAAGAAAAATTATATTAATCAAGCAACCACTGTATTTATGCAAGGAACATGCTGAAATGATGATTAGACCCCATTTTTTCAATGACCTGTTTGGAAACAGTATATGATGTCCAGAGTGGCATTAGGAGTAGTTCACTATAGCCACTTTCAAAATCAGCATGATACAAGATATCATATCTAGTTCGGTAAAGCACTGCAGGTCGTCCGTACAGGTGATGTCTCTCTAGGAAAGAAAAAAATAAACCGCATTAATTATATATTAAACTTTATCTCGAACATTAAAGAAATATTAGAAAAGAGTCAGTTGTCCAAATTGTGTTTGCTTATTTATTAATGATGTAGTGCCTTCCCCTTAATCAAATGAGTTGTCCTGTCCCTTTTGTAGTTTTTCTGATCACCTAAGCATAGGTCAAATTTAGAGTTAGCAAAACTATAACAAGGGCGGCTGCCGTGGCTCAGCAGGCAGAGCTCCGACCTGCCGTGCTGGAGGTCTGGAGTTCGATCCCTGGTGCCTCCTGCCCATATGCAAATTTAAAAAAAAAAAAAAAACTATAACAAAAATGCCATATTTCAGGCAGTGCAATGGTGGTTCACGGCAGAATTCTCACCTGCCATACCAGAGACCTGGGTTCAATTCCCTGTGCCTGCACATGCCAAAAAAAAAAAAAAAAAAAGCCATATTTATCTTGATGCTTTTTCTAGTTGTTTAAAAATTTAAAATACATAGAAGGAAACAGTACATAATAAAATTTGAAATGATTCAATTGAATAGAAATGCAATAGTATTGAATTTTTATAAAATTCACTCTTTGGACCCTGGAGAGGCTCATCAAATTAACCAGTGATTTAATTAAGAGGTAGGCTGGCTTTGATCATTACTTGCATACTGCAACTCAAATATGCGTTATTTGAGCAAAAATGTGAGTAGTAAATGAGCATTTAAAGTAAGCAGCTTTGCCACCTGGGGAAATACTCCTTAGGTAAGAATTTAAAGGAACATGTATAGATAAAATAAGTGGGCATTCAAGAAGGGTCCTTTAAATACACAAGCAGAAATGTCATCAGTTACCAAAGAACTCAGTTAAGACCTAGAATAAAGTTTCAGACCGCCAAGGAAAAGCCCTCCTCTTAGGAAGAAAGGTCTGACTCCTTACTGTTTGAGGAAGAAGAGATGTAAACTTAGTATAAATACCTGGGCTTGTTCTGCCCATTTTGGATGGGTCAAAGTCAGAACTGTCTGAAAGCCTTGGAAATTGTGGTCTGAAAGACCAAAATATTTGGAGATTGAGGCTTAGACAAGTCACCAATTCCCTATGTGATAAAATATATTTACTTATCATTTCTATTAGAGAAAGGCAGTTCTGGCAATCACTTATTAAGTTATATATACATGTTGCTTTAGTTAAAATGTTACCATTCTATGTAAGTAATTAGGAAAACACTTTTGTAGAATACTTTGGAAAACCCTCCCAAGTAGAACTGCTGATTTGAGGCAAAAGGGCCCATGCTGTTATAGCACAAGCCTGCTCTGGGTATTTTGGCTTTTTCAACATTGCAGTAAATGTAGAAGCCTTGGTTAAGCTGCCAAATTTGGGAACCCAGCCCTAAGAATTAGCACATAATATGGTATTATGTAAATAAAATATAGATGGACAACACCAACCAAAAGAAGCCAGCAAATCATGACATTAGTACTTGAGGGCAGTTAACCAACCCAGACTTTCCTTCAAAACTCAAGCCAAACCTTTTCTAGGCTCAACATTCCCATTAACGCTTTCCTTGTCTTCATTTTTGCTGCCTCTGAATTTTCTGGTTTCAGCTGGAAGCAGAGGTATCAAGATGCTTTGAGAAGCTATTCTCTTTTTATTATTCAAGTTTTAATGATCACCAAACACGTTCCTCCAAACTCAAATACAAACATAGCATCCTGTCTATTCCATTGATCAAAAAACCAAAAAGATAGCCATATTTCTCCAAGCAGCAGCACACCCGCTTAGAGCAGCCACCAAAGAACCTGGCTGGACAATCTATGAGCCCCAAGACTCTGGCTGCTCCTACAGTCCTTCTCCTTCCTCCACACTCCCCAGCACAGCCCTCTGTTCACGAGACCTGATATATGGGCAACACCATGACTGGCAAATCTATGCTGCTATATACATTACTCCCTTTATCTTTGCCAGGAATAACCTCTCCAGCTTCTCTACCAATCTATCACCTACTCCTTTCCTATTTATTCACTAATGTATATCCTCTCACTCATCCAACATTTACTGAGTACCTTCTTTATGCCAGGCTTTGGACTACAGACTGAAGATACTGTGAAGGGACAAAATAGAGCTGTTATTCTAGAGGACCTCACAGTACAGTGGGCAAGACACACATGGTACTAATAAACTAAGATGCAATATGGAATCTACTGTTATCACTGATATCAATAGTTATGGAAACACGGAGGATGGCTCATGCTGCTGATGGAGGTGAGATGGCACTTAAAGAACATCTGAGGTTAAGCCAAAGTGGCCCTACATCCTGGTTTATGCCTGCTGACCTGGCAGAATTGTTAGCAAAAGAAGATGACAAATAATATGTTTACCTAATTCAGCTTACCTGGAAGAGATGGCAGAAAGGGGGGGAGGGGAGAGAAGAGCATCTTAAGATTTACTTTCTCCTGGATGAGTTCCCCAATTAAGCTTCTTTATTTCTGCTCGCTCTTCTATTCTGCATTTATATACTCAAATTTTCTCCAAAATCTGGACTTCCTAGCTCCCAAGCTATTGTTGCAACTGCAATTTTTTGGCACATAGCTGGGCCACAAGAATGTCATTATCTAAATGACCGTTTCTCAATTATTACTGGACATAATTGGCATGAAGAAAAATGCGGTGGTTTTGACAGCCTCCTAACATCCGACCAAGGTCCCCCCCTGATGAAAGAATCCACTTAGGTCTTTCTGAAGCATAATAATTGCTTTGTCAAAGAAAGAGGTGAAATCATCTTTGCAGCCACAAACACAAACTTTAAAGTCTAGAATCAAGATTTAGATTTGATTTTTGAAGCATATCAGAGGTTCTTATTCAAAGCCTGACTCTGCTATCCTGTGACATCTGGGGCAAGCCGTCATCTGCATTTCTGCTTAGCTAAGCAGAAGCATACTTGAATGCTCTCTGAACATGTGCTTGAGCTCTTTGTTTCGAAGACCAGCAACTCTGGAGACCCGCCTCGGAGCCTCTGCTTTTTTCTTCATGTGGATCTAGGATGGTCTCATTTCCTTCCCAGGCTGGGTTCCTACTCCATGGAATTCCAGACAGAGCTTTCACTCCACATCCTGATTCCCTGTTTACAATAGTGTCTCTGGCACTTTTGTTACAGGCCAAAGTTCTCCTCCAGATACCACATTTGGCAAACTACCATGAGGCAAATCTTTTTAAGTGGTGTGGACTTCCCCAGTACTCAGTCTTTTTTTAAAGTCTTCCAAAATTTGGTCATCCGGCTTTGAGTTGGTGTTTCTTTTCCCTCCTTGGCTTCCTGATTCATATTCCCACAGATTAGCCGTCTGACTTCAGACCCACATGAAAATCTCTCTTCCTTCTTACTTTTTTAAAATGTTCACTCCCACAATGATGTGCTCTTAAATTCTACCACAGAATTTCTATTCAAGATCTTTCCTTTCCCTGTGTTATTTCCCCTACTTTGCCATTCACTGCCATTTCCGTCCCCTCTGGGATTAGGTTAGATGCCTCTATCCTTTCTTTCCTCAATCATTAAAACTATGTTGTAATTCTTTAACTGGCCTTATAATAACTTTATAATGACAGGGATTATATTTGTCGTGTTCACTGTTGTATCCAAACTATCCACCACAGTGCCTTGTGTATAGTAAGTACAACAAAAATCAGCTGAATAAAAGAATGGTTGCTTTTTTAAAAAAATTATAGTTCTTTATGACCCTCTGATTTTCTATATATCATCTGCTTAATATAACCCTCAGAAACAGACTGGGCAGATTATCAGTATCATTTCTATTTTACTGATGAAGGAGCTGTAGGAAAAAACTGAAGGAAATTTTATAATTTGTTCAAGAGATTATTCAGCTGCATAGCAGTGCCGAGAATCTATGCCTCCAGCAGGCCTGGTCCATGATTCTGCTCCTTATTCTTTGGGGCACTTCTCGGCTTGGATGCTGACTGCGGGATACACGAGTGAAGGGAGGACTGGAATCAGGATCCAACTCATCCTGGGCACCAGCTATCACGAAGGAATGCCTGCTGAGAAGCTGATGGGGACACTGGGATGCCTCAAGGTATCTAGTGCTTCAGAAACAACTTCCAAATCTGATGGGTACCGAGATCCTGTTTGGGGGGTGTTTTCTTTGTTCCAACCCTTAGACGCAGTCGCATTTTAGGAGGAAAGCACATGGACTTTAGAGTGAAACAGACCTGAAGTCAAATCTCAGCTCAGCTCTCTATAGCTCTGTAACTCTGTAATCTAACCTCCCCAAGCCGACCTCACTGTGGCATTGAGTGTTTAGAGACAAAATACGCAAGTCATTTCATTCATTCTTGACTTTCAGCAGGTGTAAGATTTTGGGAAAGGGCATATGCTTTACTTCAATATCAGCAAGGAATATTGATAGGCAAAGGCTATTAAAAGTCAGTTTCCCTATTTCATCAAATTCATCTTGAATCCTACTATGTCATATATAATTGTACTATATATTGATTTCTTCCAAATCTTCCCCCAAAACACACACTCACACACTACAAGTACATCTCCTTCTTTCTTTAGCATAACTAGCATCTGCAGTGAAATAATAAAAGTGAAAAACACTTCAGAATTTAAAAAACCTACAAAGGAGATTATTTCTGTAGCCATAGTTAAGACTTTGCTTTCAAGGTAACAAGGAATTCCCAGTGTTAAAGTCATTTTTCTGTCCAAATTTACTTCTCATTGCATGTGACAAAGGACCAAACGTATATAGGTGTTAATTTTTAATTCATTTTTCATAAACATAAGTGCTACCTAAGACAATCTAAAACACTTTTTGTAACAATGTACCTTGAAGGAAGACTAAGAGGAAACTAAATGGTGGATTACTTTTACAGGGAAAATTACACCTGGCTAAAATGCCTGAATTGCTTTTTATGAGACATTTAATAACTTCCACTCTATCCATTCATTTGTTCATTTATTCAAGTCAATGTTTCCATGAGTTTTCATTGTATATACTCTACTGTTACCATAGGGACATATGAGCCAGAAACAACAGTCGTGCCATTAGACTCTGCAGTTCAACACCTATCTAAATATATTTTAGCAAGCAATTTAGATTACTGTTCAAAATTGTATTTTCTTCCTCTTAATTTTAATGAGGAACTTTATTCTGTAACAGTTTAAATATTTATAGCAAAATATTCCCTAATATTAATCTACTATACCTCTCTCTTATTTCCTGAAATATTCCTTGAGTTGTTTTGCCAACATGGAATATACAGTTTTTGCACATCTGTTTTGCACAGATGTATCCATGATTTTGATGGCCTATCTCATTCAAGCAGCCATAGATGAATGTTACAAGCGGAACGTGCACAGCACATGGTTTCTTCTTTAAACCTCTGCTCTCTGCATCTGTACTTAGAAAAAACTAGTAATAAAAATGATACAAGTTTGCATTTGTATAGGGCTTTAGGTTTACAAAGTGCTTCAGAAGCCTCAGTACATATCCGCAGTATCCAGAAAGGGGAAGTAATTATTCTGAACATAACGTGTGCACACATACCCACACAGTGACTCACACTCCCAAGGCTCATGCTACTGGAGCAGACAGTGAATATTTGCAATAAGAGGCTGGCTTCAGACCCGGGAAACATTATAAAGCCTTGAACGCTTTGCAGCTGAAGCAATGACTGAGAGGGGACCCTTAAAGAAACACGAAGACCAAGAAAAATAGAGACATAGTGACAGATAAAGAGACAGATACAGAGAGATAATACTGAGGTTTATATGTATTCTAGAATCTAAACAAGGAAATGCTTTGAACATAGTAAGGCAATGCTATATAAATAGGTGTTAAGTCTCTCTTATCACTAAAGGCCATCCCACATGGCCATGACTCAGGCCAAGTGCCACTGTGACCTTCTCTTCCTATTTTATACCATTGTTTTGAAGCCATATACTGCGTGCTATCAATGATGCAGCTGGCAGAACCAGAAAGTTCTCAGAGAAACAGTTTGCAGCTCAGAGTAACCACTGAATGAAAGCATATTGAACGAATCCATGAGGGTCTGTTTCCATGAAAGTACATAAGTTTCAGGGAATTATCTTTAAATAGTCACTTATGTTCAGTTCCAAGCACAGCAATGGAAGGGTGAGGTCACTCACTGACTCAGCTCCCTCCAGCCCTGAGTGAGTGATCCTCTGAGAAGATGCTTCTTGTTTTGTTGGTTCAAAGTTTGAGGCTACTGTTTGCGCTGAGCTCTGAGACCGGTTTTGTTGCATGAGCACACTGCCACCAACAAATTAAATGCAGGGATTCTTTTTTCCCCAGACAGAAACGTTTTACCACCATGATTAGTTAGAGCTTAAATCAGCAAAAGCATGGGAGTCCATTAAATGCTGTTATACTTGATGATTTCGTTGGTGACTTTTAGAAGAGAAACATCTCACTACTATTTCTCCGCCTTGATGACTGACCACCTGAAGCATGAGCATCCAAACCATCAACCCTGGCAATGTTCCAGTTTTTCAAATTATGGTGACACTGTGATAACTATGACACTGGAATTCCACTGGAAGCTAGCTGTCAAGCATTTCAAATCCCCGGTAGAGTTTGTGAAGGACTCGCAGACCCTTCCACCAACTAAGTCCTATCTTCAAAGCTGTGTTCATTCACTTATGCCAAAGGTCTGTGTGTTCTCTGATCAAAGGGGCGAGGGGGAGGGTGGTGATCCAGGAAAGGGAAGGAGGGGGCCGATGAAGACCTTTGTAAACAGGGAAAATAAGTCAAGTAAATAAGGTCTTATACTGCCTTCCTCAGCTTCTACTTAATCAGATTGGAAACCATGCAAATGATAAACAAAACCATATGTGAGCTAATAAAATCTGTAGGAAAAAAAGAGTTCTTCCAACCATTACTTTGTGAAGCTAGGGAGAAATGATGGTCTAAGGTACATGCATAATTTCTTTTAAAGATGCCCCCAAATCAAAATATATTTAATCACAACTCTGGGAATAATTTATTTCTGATTAGCTTAATGCTTACCATTTTGAGCATAAAACTACCT
Organism: Myrmecophaga tridactyla; assembly: GCA_004026745.1. NCBI lineage: Eukaryota > Metazoa > Chordata > Mammalia > Pilosa > Myrmecophagidae > Myrmecophaga > Myrmecophaga tridactyla. Next base: position 60,548 of record PVIY010006739.1, on the reverse strand, counting down.
TAGTTTAGCCACTTGAGGGGAATCACTCTAAAGAACCCCTTGCCCTCAGAAACAGAAATTTAATACAATTCTTTTTTGTTTTATTACAAAACCACATTGAAATTACCAATATGAATTACAATCCTGTGCAAAAAGTGATGCTCTCAGGAGAATTTGACCATGTGCTCTTTACTACATGACTTGGGACTGCTGTGTTTGATTCTAGCTTCTTTTTTAAAAATTTGTTTGTCATCCCCCCTTGCTGTTACGACTTGCTGTCCCATCTACTATAGTAATTTTATGGGTCTTTCCCTCTATTTTCCTCCAATTTCCTGGAACTTCGAATTCAGAAGCTAGAGCTTGTGTGGTTCCCAGTTAATCACTTGTCTTTCTGTAAGAGGATGATAAATGCCTATCAATTGCAGGACAGCATTCCCGTGGGAAAAGGATACTTTCTGTTCCATCATCACCCTGGCCTGGGATTTGGCCAGTGAACTGTGAATGCAAGCGGCACAGGCCCTCTGCTCTTAAAAGGCATAAGTCCCATTTCTCTTTTCCCCCTGCCAGGAGAAAGGCATGTCCTAGACAGGATTTGCTCCTGCAGCCTGGACTTCAGAATAAAGAGCGGACATGGGCAGGGCCAATGTGGGCCTACAGTAAGCAAGAAATACATCTTCCTTGGTAAAAATCACTGGGATTTGGGGGCTGTTTTTGATCCTCTCACCACAGCATAAGTGGGCAAAGTTGACTAATACACGACTGTTATCATTGAATACGTGAGAGTAAGTTAGGGTTCTGATTTTGTTCCTTCTGTGTGTCCCTCCTGACCACAGCAGACACAATGACCTTCTCCACAGGTGAGCTTCAGTACAGCTCCCAGCTGTTATTTATAACTGTGACTACAATTTCTTTATAAGAATCCCTATTACTCCCTTAACTTGTGACCCATCATATACAGAAAGAATGTCTGTTTTTCAAACATCTTTCAAAATAGCTTTAATAGTTATTGGTAAAAAAAAGCTATTGGAAGCAAAAATCAAACTGAATTTTTCTATCACACAGCTAGCTTTTCTGTACGTGTAATAAACCAGCAGCCTTTACCAAATAGATATAAAAATCACTTTGCAACCTAAATTCTAATTTTTAAATATATTGTGCCTACTCTATAAAGTAAGTTTAAGAAGTTTCTTCGATTTTTGAAACCTAGACTACAAAATGTATCTGATTATCTCGTGCATAAACCCCTTACCTTCCGTATACCCTTTTATAGGAAGGCGTTTGTTGAGTCCATCCAATTTGTTCTTCACGTGCGAAAACCAGACAAGGAGAAAAAAGAAGAAGAAAGCATATGAGAAATGTTCTGTCTTTTCTATACTATTCTCTCTACTTAGCACCTTGGCTAAACTTAAAAGGGGATCCTAAACTCCATCAGTTAGCATAGGGCTTATTGAAGGATTACAATTTTATCTCAAACTAACTGTTTTAGTGCTTCCTAGTAGCACTAAAGCCATGTGTACCTCCTTGAATCTCTCCAGGACGCGGTTTCCTTTTCTTAAAATGTGAGATAATCATGGTACCCATCTTCCATCTTGATAACAATGATTATTTGGGAAGACATATGCAAATTAATTAGAATAATATCTCAATATTTTGGATTAATCCTAGATCCACTAAGGTGATTCCCAAACTAATTTATGAAATCACTTTTTCCAAAGCTGAAAAGTAACAACTCAGCAACCCTACCCCTCACTCTGTCCTAGGGATACTCTAGCATATGTGTACGATAAAACATTTGCAATAATAGCTATTACAAAACTTTTTATAAGAGCTAATGTTGGAAATGATCAAATATTTTCATATAGGAAAACCAATAAAATCATGACAGTATACTTACACAGTTAAATGCTAACTATTAGTGGTAAACATGAACTCGTTTCATGTATTAAAATGCATAAATCTCAAAAAGATAATGATGGGGAAAGAATTATAGGATTCATATAGTATAATAGCATTTATATAAAAATTTGCAATATGCAAGATTCTCTGTACTATTTAAGGATACATGCTATGGAGTAAACATATAGAGACAGACTATATTCAAGATACCAGTTACCCCTGGGGTAGAGAAAAGATGGGAAGGAGTTGGGTATCCATGGAGCATCAACTAAATTTGTAGCAAACTAATGTTTGCTTTCTTACAATGTATGCATAGAGACATTCATTTTATTAGTCTCTACACCTTTTCAGTATGCCCAAAAAGTTTAAGAAAAGAAAAATCACTTTTGGAGAAACCCACAGACAAAATAAAAGCAATCCAGAATTTCTCCAAAATGATTTAAGATAAGATTATCCTACAGATCTCTTGATCTCCAGAAGAAAGGTAATTCCAAAAATAATATACAACAAATAGAGTCATCTAAAACTGTATCTCGGATCCTTTTCAAAGGGTGACCTTTTCAAATGACCTGTCTTATAGTAATTAGCCTCTGTGGTTCTTGTCAGAAGAAAAAGTAGGAAGGAGAACAAAATCAGTGGGGACTGAGCAAACTGCATTTCTCCAGTGCTGAGCCTCCCAAGCTGTAACTTCTAGACCCGAGGAATCCTGGAAGGTAAAAAAAGAGGACTCGGGGGCAGGAATGGGTGGGGGCAGGCAATAGGACAACTATTTTCAATTGTTCTGAGGTCTAATAGAAAAAAAAAAATCACATTTGCCCATAATAAGACCACACAGGCAGAAACATCAGATCTCCCTGCTTTAGACTAGAATCACATCAATTGAACATTATAACATTGGTTATTTCCTATTTATCAGAAGTGCTGATTGGCAACTTATAGGTCTTGATCAATATATTTCAATAAGCAAATTATTGCAAAACATTTGTAGTTTGTTTGGTATTCAAAATTGACCAAAACATGGTGTGCTGGGTTGTCTCCATTTGCCCCTGAGATCCATTTCACAATCTTCCGCACCATGCCCTCTGCTCAGAAATGCTGCCCTCCCTCTAGGGACTGCATCAAAGAGTAAGTTTGACCTCTGCCTTCCTGTTGGGCTCAACCAACGGGAGCCACACTCAGGAGATTAGAGGAGGGAGAGGCAGGTGTATTTACTCCCCCTACTTCCCTCCCTGGCTGCTTGTAATGGATTAGCAGTAACCCCTTACCAAACACCACAGTTCCTTCCCATAGAACTCGCTTTCCATGTTGTGCAACTGCTCCATCCCTCCACCTTTCAGGCCTAGAAGGGACAACCTGCTAGCCATCCCCATTGGCCTCCCTCAACTTTGCCCAGACTTTGTAGATAATGCTGTCATTAACCATAATAGAAGCAGTCCCTTAAAACTCTTTACAAACCTCTACTGTCTCCTTTCAGGATCCCAATGAATATATACACGATCCATGGTTGAAAAAAAAAAAAATATTTGGTTTGAAATTCTGACTCCAGGGAATAGCATCATGAATTCGGTCTTTTGCCTTGCATTGTTAATTTCCTGTGCTGCCCAATATGTGGCTCTTTCAACTTAAATTCAAAGCAATTAAACTAAACAAAGTGAAAAATTCAATTCCTCAACCCCACTTGCCACATTGCTAGGGCTCAAAAGCCACTTGTGGCTAGTGGCTCCCTCTTTGGACAACTTGGAAATTGATCATTTTCATCATCACAGAATGCTACTGGACAACACTGCTCTACACCCAACAAGCACCCCCATGATAAACATGAAGATTATTTCTACCTTTGGCTCTACCTTATCATCACAGGTGCAGCCCAGGTCAAAATCAGACTGAAGGAATGTAATCCCTGGATAATTGGGTCTGGTCACTTCCTCTGGCATGGTTGGCCTGAAGGTATTAGTACGCAGGAGATGATTCAAACTTCCATGGGTCCCATTATTAGGAGCTGGCTTCAATCCCAGGAGATCTGACAAGAAGATAGAAAAGGGGCCAGGTACTTCTTAAATGTTTCTTGATGGTGTACTATAGTAAGAATCAAAACCATTCAGTTTCCCATGGCCTGCAAATTCTGAAAACAAATCTGATTAGGATGAAACACAATTATGATGGCAGACACTTCCTTCTTATTTCCTGAACCCTTCTAGCCTGACGATGTCTTGCCTCAGCTTTCTCATACAACCATGGTCATTGCTTGACCATAGGAGAGATATGCCCCCTACCCCACCCCAAAAAAAAGAGTAAAGCAATAGGGCCTTGTTTAGCTGTTGCCTATGTCTGTGACAGTTACAACCCAAGAAGACAAATGGGGCCATCAGCAGCACAACCTTCCTGCATCTCTATGGGCCTTTAAAATCCCAGATTTCAAAACAAGACTTACTTGCAATCAATAAATAGTCATGAGTGTGCCCAGCAAAAGGCACACATCTACTGCCCTCATACAGAAGCATGGGGGCAAGCGGAGGCTTTGGCCCTGTGCCTTGAAGTGCCACTGCGAGATGAAGAGGCTGATTTCAGAGCAAGGGAATAGTTGCCAAGTGGGCACACAGTGACTTGCCTAAGCTGAGAGGCAGGGCAGGGAAGAGCTAGGAGCCAAGATGGGAAAAGAACCCAGGAGAACCGACTTGCAGACTCCCCCTGTAACCACCAGACTGGCACTCCTTTGCTAAATAGGAAAAGTTGTCCTCATTCAGGAACTAGAAGCTCAAGGAAGAAAAATAATTAGAAGCACATAAATAGCTGGCCAGGATGCATGCTGGCAAAATTTTAACTGGGCTGCAATGTCAAGAGATGGAGGTGGGAGAAAGCTCTGTGCCGAACTCTTGCTTCACCAGGTCTCTGACCAGCAGTGTCAAACTGTAATGCTATGTTGGACCAGCCAGAGGCTGCCAAGAGCAACACTGTGAAAACTCCCCCATTAGTCAACTGTTGAAGGAAGACAAAGAAGCCTTAGAAGGAATTGATATTCTGTCCTTCCAACCAATAGTCAAGTTACAGCATTTTAATGATGGGGGTGGAAGGGATGAGGTGGTCCCAGAAAAAAGAGACCCCATTTCTCTCTCTGACACTGAGAAAGTTCATGTTAACTAAAGATGTTTTATTAGTTTTGATTGAATAAGTGACTTACCACACATAACATTGTAAAGCTCTATGTTTTCAAATGGAGGCACTTTAGTCTTGTATTTAAATGTTGGGCCGTAACCTACAAAGACAGTCTTCCCAAAGAGAAGACAACAAAATCAATTACGCATTGCCAAGGTGCGGTACCAACCCTGCTTCTATTCACAAATACCACCCAACATCACTCACCCTGCCCCACCCCATCCCTGCCCCAAATCACTAAAGCCTGTTTTCAATTAACAGTTCAGTGTTCATACCTGCATGCTGTTGACCTTGTTATCAAATCCGTGGTCTCCCTGGAAAAAACATTTTCCTGATGGCTTCTTATAAACATCCATAGGTTTCCTACAATGAAATGATTCTAAAATCAGTCAGGATTTCTCATGAAATCACTGGGAAAAAAGCAATATTAGTGCACAAAAATCCTCTAAGAAATGGCTTTTAAAGGTATATTTGTCTCTATGTGAATTGCATCTTCCATGTAATGATGAGAAAATGTTGCTGTTCATTTTCCCACATGCTCTGGCTTTGACCATCACCCAGGATCAATGGGAACCTATGAACAGTTTACTCAACCAGCTCCAAGCCTGTAAGAACCTCCATTGCTAGGACAGTGTGTGTCTGGTTCACTTCTGTGTACACATCACTAGGCACAATGCTCAAGCATACAGTAGACACTTTTTAAATAGTTCATTTTTAATCAGCAGAGATCTATATTCTATAAAAATGTTTGCATATAAAATTATCTATCAATATAGTATAACTAGAGAATACAACTGAGTAGTAACTTACTCACCAGTAGTAGCGACATATCTAACCAAATCTTGGTCTCACATAGACAGTTTCTCTACTTAGAAATAGAAAATGGAACACTGGCTCTAGCCATCAAGACCTTCTTGTGATAGTAAGACTTCTGGATCAATGTCATATGACCCCTTTCCGAAATATTACATGCTTCTTGACATAGGTATTTCCTATGTACCTACAGGGTAGATAGCCCTAAAGTCTAGTGCTTTGGGGGTAACCAAAGAAGTATAAAATATGGGTCCCCATTGTTAAGAAAAGCATTTTCAGCTTGTGATAATAAGATATGTACATATCAGAACTTGCCCATACAAGAGTTAAAAGGATTTTACAACTAATTAAAATGCCTGGCTTTGTCTATAATAGCATCTACCTCTGGGAGGGCTGTTGCTTACCTGTCATCACCTGTCGTTGAATGTCCACTCAAATCCAGTGTTTTGTTCAGATTAATTTACCAGCTGTGCCCTATGTAGGATTTGCCCTCTCTTCCAAGTGGCCCCATACAAAAAAGGCCCTGCAGAGACCCTTGTCAGCCAAGCCATGTCAGTCTCATCTTTGTAACCTTTTTTATGAAGACTCCCCATGTCTGTTTCAAATAATTCCAATAATTTCTGGCCTTCATATATCTCTCTTCATAATCCCATATAGCTAATTTACGTACTCCCATGCATAGTTACGGAAGGATAGGTATACATTATAGAAGAAGATTATAGGTGGCTTCCCAAGTGTTCCATACGGATACAAGTTCCTAAAGGATCAAAATTTTCTCATTATCTTATTCTCCCTTGCAACTTATTAGATCACCTACATAAAATGCAAGTAAGGTTTGTTCAGTTATTGCTTACTGACTGATTCACAACACTTTTCTTGCGCTTGAAGTAGGAATGAATTGGGGGTGGGGATAGCTGCTTCCAAGTGTATATGGAAATGGATAAACCTAAAATGATTAATTCTCTGGAAGGGGTTATCACCTTCAGAGCTTTCTCCACCAGACTCAGAAGCAAGGAAAAGTCTATTCAATATTGAACACCACCTATGTGAGCGTGATATCTGAAGCAGTTACTTATTTTCCTAAATTGTGGGAGAGTCTTTTGTAATGCAAAAGACAGCAAATGCCTGAACTATTTTAGGCAATGTAAAATACACTCACAATAACAGGTTCTAAGATTAACATTTTCTGCAGTCCTCTATAAACATTGCTACAGGCCAAGTGCATCACCTCAGCTGTAACTGTTCAGCGCACAAAATCTTTGGAAACAGATTTCCAACTGAGATTCCTTCTCCCTAACCTTGTTCCTCTTTCTCATAGCAAAGGACTTTAAAGTATTCCAGTTACCAGAGTTGGCTGTCAAGATAAGAAAGGCGGGCGGGCCATGGTGGCTCAGCAGCAGGAACGCTTGCCTGCCATGCCAGAGGACTCGGGTTCGATTCCCAGTGCCTGCCTATGTAAAAAAAAAAAAAAAAAAGAAAAGATAAGAAAGGGACAGTCAGTCCCCACGTTACCTTGCAACGTGCCACCTGCGCTCCACCAACAGGTGAATGTCTTCAATCCTTCTGTTGTTGGCATAGTGCAGACGCTTGGGGAGGTGCTGCTTCATGTAAGCCTTAAAGTGCTGATCTGGTTTTTTACACTGAAATATAAATGGAGATTGGACTTTATATGAAATGATTTCTTGGAAGAGTCCTCAAAACTCCCTCTCTAGAAAGCTGCAGGAGGGTTTAAGTCAAACAAAAGGTTGGTTAGTGAATAAATGGAATTTGTTACATCCATATCAAATAATACAAGCTGAAAACAAATAACTGCACCAGAGATATGAAATGGCAGGTTATCAGAGGGAGGTTAGGAATTTTTAGGATAATTCCTGACTCGTGAAATCATCAGTGAGAGCATCCTAAACTCCACGGCCCTTCCCAACAGCTTCAAGTCAAAGGGTGGGAAAGGTAAAGGCCCTGTATTCAGGGTTATGTGAGCTATGTGCTCGTGTGACTTTTACACTTATATTTAGGACTGGGCACCCATGGTGGGCATATCTGTTTCAGAGAGAGCAAAGATTTGTTTAATCATGAATGATTACTTTTCAGTTCTAATGGAAGGATCGATGTCTAATGGATCGTTAATTCTCAGTTCGTATCATTGCCATGGCAATTAAGGACCTGTAACTGTTCATGGGCTGCAGGTTTTGAATACTTTTAGGGAAACAGGTACACAGGATGGCAGGGGAGAGAAGAAAATGCTCCCCACTGGAGAGCTGGACACAGGAGGTGACCCTGTGAAAGCCGTTTTTGAGGCCAGAGGCCTGGTGACGCAAAGACTTACCGTGAGATTAGCTACAATGGCTTTCGGGTCATCTGTTCAAAGAGAAAAAGAGACAATGATAATTACTAAGAGGAATCATTGTTTAAGAGCAAGAGATTCTCAAGTCTATCTATCTTTATTCCCCCCAGAAGGACTACCACTTTTACATTGTGCTTTAAAAAAATACATAAAATTGCATTAGGGTATTTAATGTGTCCATAAGTGAAATGCAGCTAAATAAGAGGGCCAAATCCTATAGGAAGTAAACTGCTCTGCTAGGGCCAGGTATCTTCCTCTAGAAGGGAATTCCTCCTTTCACAGCAGGATACTGCTGAGTAAATTGTCTCTATAAGTTCCCCAGATGGTTCCACTGGAGCCTAGGCTCAGTTTATTTGCAACTTAATGTCAGGAACTAAACTGGGCATCTGGGACTTTTAATGCAATTTTCTGTTTATCTGCAGATCTTTGAAAGTGGTCATCATTCATCTCGAAGATGAACCATCTAATCCAGTGAGTTATTTTTTTAAAGGGAGTTTTGTGTCCTCAGTAATGTCATGGGTCTAATTACATAGCTAGCTGCTCCTTCCAGGCATACACACACGTATACACCTCCTTTATTTTCACACTCAGCAAACAAAGGAGATATTAGTTTATACCCTAAACTAGCTAAAAGCAAAAACTATGTAGATGGTGGCTCAGTATAAACTTCAGACAACATTATATTATTTCGAGGTCCCCTTGTGAGGGGTGTGGGGAGAAGGGGGAGATTGTAGATTGGTTGGATTTTGTTTTGCTTTCAAATAATTTGCTTTATTGTGTCATTATGGCAGCAGCAGAAGAGGTTCAGAAGAGATACCAAATGCCTTGATGCAGCTTTCCCTGAAATATAAATGCCAGGGCCACAGACCTTATCAATTTCATTTGCTGCTGCATCCCTGGGAACTGTCACATAGCAAGCACTCAGTGAATATCTGTTAATAAGTATTTGTTCATATTTGTTAAAAATGCACAAAAAAAATCTTGCCTTGGGGGTACAAACACCCCCAAACACTATATGCAGAATATTAGTTCTAAAGCTAGGAAATTCAAGGCTAAAATTTGGATTACATTCTAGTTCAACTGGGACCAAATTCTACTTTCATCTTTAATGGCATGCAAATAAGGAATACTGATAATAGCTAACAAGAACGGAGTTCATACCCACACCAACCTCTCTATGGCAGCTTTGCTGGCACTTTCTCTCTGGTCATTCACAACAACCCTGAGAGACAGACACCATCAGTGCCCTAAGTCAGTAGGTATTTAGAAGGGCCAGAAGTCAACACACTGGGACCCAAGCAATGTGACTGAGCAAGCCATACTTTTAATCTCTCCCCTCTTCGACCTCAGAAGCCACAATCCTCCAAAGCACTATTCATGTTCTTTGATAATGAAGATAAATAGCACAGCACAATCTTGTGCTCAGATAAATCCCAAAAGTGAGGCAAAGAATTATAAGGAAATAGATCCCTGAGTCCATGTTAAGGAGGATAATCGGACAATTCTCAAGTACTCAGCTTTCTCTTGTGTGAGGGGAAGAGGTCTCTAGCAAAGTATGCTGGTTAAGAATCAGGAAATTTGAATTCAAATCCCAGCTGGGCCACATTTCCAGTTGTGCCATATTCCAAGCAAGTTATGTCACCCCACTCTGAGCCTTGATTAAAGGGGCTAATAATACGTACCACCAGGCTCTTGGAAGGATTAAATGAGACTGTGTGTAAATCTACTGAAATAGTGATATGAGGAGACATCATTGTCACAGCCAACATTTGTATAGCTTTTACTATGTGCTAAGCACTAATCTAAGTATACAACACACATCTAATCTCTCATTTGATCTCAGCAATCTTTACTTTACAGATGAGAAAAATCAAGGCACAAAGTACAAGTAGCTTGCCCAAGGTCACAGTGAGTGCTTGGTAGAGCCGGGATTTGAACCCAAACATTCTGCCACATTGTCTACGCCCTTAGCCATTCCACTCTACTGCCTCTAACAAAATGAAGCCATGCATAGGAAAGTATTTTTGTAAAAATACAAAGCATTTAGCTATTGGTAGTTCGTATTTCCACCCTAAAACAAATCCACCCCCCGCCCCTATTATATTTACTGATGTCTGAAATGCTTTTCAAAATAGACAAAACCTTTCTTGCACAAACTCTCAAATGCAAACAGTAAAATCAAGAGGTTCCAAAGTGGCTTGCATGCCGTCTTCAGCAAAGGTCCTTCTGTCTCCAGGAGACAGAGGAAAAGAGAGGACACTGAGGACAGGAAAAGGCACAAAAAGGAGAAACCATCAATACTTTGCTTATTTCACAATGCTGCCTGGAGCTAATCTTGGAACATTTCCCATTTGTGTTGATTCAGGAGCGTAATTTGGGAAAAAAACAATTTTCTCAAGCTTTCAGCTTTTAGTGTCAATGGTTGCTGATTCCCAAGGTTACAAGTTCCAATGTTTTCCACCCCCAACCCCCTCCCCTAAACTGTCGTATTTTGCCAATAAAACCATGGGCTTCTCAAAAGTTAGGGAGATGGCACCTAAGACCTCTTAGTCCACAAATTAAAGCTCTTTTCAGTGCATATCATAATCTGAGTGGGTAAAATATATGTGGCAAGATTACTCTTTATTTTATTCTTTTCTTCAAAATAGCTTTAGCTTCCCAAGGCTTAATGTTTTCCTCCTGAGGTCTGCCAATCATTTTACAAAGGTAGAAAAGCCATCGTAAGTCTCCCAAGAAACAGACGTGGTCAGACTGTGGTTCTAACAAGCCTGTCATGGACCCTCTAGTTTCAGCGGAAGAGCAGGCTTTTCCCTTGCCAACAGAAATGTATGCTTATAAAGTGCTTCAAATTAAGTGCATTTCCCACATGATAAAAATAGCAAATATTTATATAATGCTACTATATGCTGGGAACCATTCTCAGTGATTTAGATACGTTACTTTTTACAACAACCCTATGAGATAGCGACTACTATCATTATCCCCATTTGTCAGATAATAAAACTGAGGCATAGAGAGCTTCAGTGGCTTGTTCAAGGGCATTCAGCTAAGAAATGGTAGAGCTAGGACTTGTACTCAAGTATCCCAGTTTGAGAGACCAAGCCATTACCTACTCCATATGTTACCACTCTAACAACTCAGAATTTTAAGAAACAACTTACATTTAGGATTATTGCTAAATTTGGATCGAATTCTTCCTAGAGTCCCAGGCACTAAAAAAATATCATCCACATTTGTCAGGTAATTGCTCAAGAATTCAGTTCTATCACATGTGACATCTTCCATTCCTAAGGGGAGGGAAAAAAAAAGTATTTTCAGGCAATCTTGAAACTAAAATCTCAGCAAAGACACAGAAGATAAGATCCAGGCATCCAGTTAATTAGTTTGTAACAACTCAATGAGAGGTACTCTCCCTTTTGAGTTTTCTTGACTTTAAAATTCTAAATGCGGCTTTTAGATATCTTTCACAGGCTTTGATTTCACTGCATCATCTTGCCAGCACTACAAGACTGAAAAATGTATCCTCCCAAATATCATTATCATTTCAAGTCATTCAGCAAGAACAGCCAAGACAAAGGAAGCAATCATGATTTGAAGAAAAAAAAACATCTATTCATACAGTCATTATGAAAAAGATCTATCATTTTACAAACAAACAAAAATAGCCTAGACTGCTTCAAGCTCTTCCCACTGAGGGTAGTGCAAATAACTGAGATATAGAGTTCTGTATCTCTTTCACAAAATGTCATTGACCCTCTCTCTATATCTTCTGTCTTGAGGACATAATCGCCAGTCCTCGCTGTCTCCATTGGTGGCCTTGGATGTTACTGACAAAACAGTATTGGCAACTAGAGATGAGAAAGAAAAATGTCAGCCCCAGTGACCACCCAAACTGAAAAATAAAATAATCCAGGAAACAAGCTGTAAACAGTATAATTAGTTAGAACTGAAAGCCAGCAACAGAATACAGAAAGGGGTCTAGGTAGGGAATGTTTTTAACCAACAAATATTCCTCCCTCCCTATGATCGGTTTCCTGGCTCCCATCCAAGGATAATTTTTTAATGATAAAACAAACAAACAAAAACTCAGATCTTAGAACCACAGATAATGGAGGCTTATTGGAACCATGTTTATCATTTTTGAAATTTATGAGATGACATGGGACTATACAGGTTAAAATACTGCTTTGCACAATTCATTACCATGAATATTCTCTAAAAGGGAAAATAAATGATAATGTAAAGGATACCCTAAGGTTTTAGAATAAAGACATAATTGAGAGGGGTCCACATCTGGTAAAATTCAAATTATCCCCTTCTGCAATCCAGACCCAGACATTTTTTAAAATTATAAATTGGTATGAAAAGAGGGAAATACATAGAGAAACATACTCCAACATACCGTAAAAGTTGAACATCCTGTCCTTTCACATTTAAACCCTCAGAAAAAAGTAAAAACAATCAACAGCTACTATGTTCTAATACAATGTCACCCAGGAATTCAGGAAGCCTCTTATGCCACCCCAATGGTTAACAAACAACCTTACTTCCAAAGACAGTCAGGTACTGTGCTCAATGCTTCTCAAGCTTCATCAACTTTCACTCTCCAGACCAGCTCTATGAAGCAGGTATTAATGCTCCTATTCTACAGATGAAGATGCTGAGGCTCAGAGAGGCCACCTAATACAACGCATACAGTGTCACCCAGCTCTTAGGTGGCACAGTGCAATTTGAACTCCCTCCTGACTCCAAAGCCTGTGCTCTGAAAAGCAAGCCCATACTACTTTTTAAAGAAAGATATGCCATGGCTTCCCAAAACCAAATGTGTCCGCTTATCTTATATGCCTGGCAAGAAAAGGCTTAAATCTAAGGATGGCCTTTACAGTGCTCTAGCATGTGACTCCTTGAAACCCATCTGCTTCTTAGACATATGGCTCCAGCATGTGATGAATGCTTTTGACACCTCTGGGCAACTTAAATAGAATCAGCCATGCCACAACCGCTGTCCTGTCTTCAGCTTCCACTAAACGCAACTCATGGAACATGGTTTTGCAGAGGGTAGCATTTAGTTTCTGAGGAACAGTAAGTTAACCCCCACAGCTTTGTTTAGCTTTCTATAGATCTACCCCTAGAAGATTGTTCTGGAAAGAAAACTTTTCATCCAGAGGCAGAGCTTTGTCTAGGGTGATTTACCTGTCTTTTTTTTTTTTTAATTAAAAAAAAAATTATTTTGACATCCTTCCAAACTTACAGGAGTTACAAAAATAATACAAATGCTAAACAGATAATTCCGATATACTCTGAGTCCCCCAACCTCCACATATCCAGATATACCAATTTTAACTTTTTGCCACATTTGCCATATCATTTTTTTATTTTTTTTTTTTTGCTCATCTGTCCATACCCTGGATATAAGGAACGTCAGACACAGGGACACAAGGTTTTCACAACTGCACAGTCACACTGTAAAATTATATCTTTATACCATCATCTTCAAGAATCAAGGCTACTGGAACACAGCGTAACAGTTTCAGTTACTTTCCTCCAGCCACTCCAACACATCATAAACTAAAAAGGGATATCTATATAATGCCTAAGAATAACCTCCAGGATAACCTCTTGACTCTGTTTGAAAACCTTCAGCCACTGAGACTTTATTTTGTCTCATTTCTCTCTTCCCCCTTGGTCAAGAAGGCTTTCTCAATCCCATGATGCCAGGTCCTGGTGAATCCCAGGAGGTCTGTCTTCCATTGCCAGGGAGATTTACACCCCTGGGAGTCATGTCTCATGTATGGGAGAGGGCAGTGAGTTCACCTGCCAAGTTGGCTTAGAGAGAGAGGTCACATCTGAGCAACAGAAGAGTTCTCTGGGGGTGACTCTTAGGCCTAATTATCAGTATTGTCTGTCATTCATAACAGGGCTGATACATTTCACATTCAAAGAGACAACCAATTTTCTTCTTCCAAATCCTCTGCCAAAGGGGAGCATTCCAGTATTCCAGAGTCACTACTTCAATTTGATAGTTCTGGCATGCAGGCGCTCCTCTCCAAAACTCAGTCTCTACACTTGTGAAATAAGAATGCTAAGTTCCCCACCCCCAATCCCAAGTCTGTAATAATATAATATTTACAATGCTCATGATCACCCCAAAAAAGTGGTCATGAATTTTTCTACTTTTTAAAGTGACTCAGAAAACCTTTCTCTTCTTCCCTTTAATGGTCTTCTCTATGCTAGCAGTATCCTCTGGTTTGGGCTTTGAATTCCCTCAGTGAATAGAGGAAAATATATCTTTTATCTATATGCTACTTCTTTGGCAAGAATTCTAAGTCTTCTGCCATTTCATCCTATTTAGATTAATTTTTTAATCGTATCGATTCTATGGGCTCTTTTTTGGAGATGTGGTTGGCAGGGACCATGCACTGTCACCTGAATGTCATAGTCACAGGGAAGCAACTAACAGCACAAACATATTGCTGGCAACACTTTAATAAGAGACAGATTTTTGTAGAATGGCCTTTCCTGGAAAGAATATGGAGATAGAGCAAAATGAACCCAGAGTCCTCTCGGGACATACGTTTGAGTGATGGCCTGACAGTTCCTTTCCTGACCTGAAGTTAGGGAAATAGCTTAATAGTCACATGGGAGGGCAATGATTCCTTTCCACAATCCAATTGGAAACATTATCTGTGTTTCTATCCTATTAGAAAACAAAACAAAGCTTTACCGTGGTCTCCAACAAAGATGACATTTACACAGCGATGCAGGTTTAATTGTTTCAATCCATCCATTAACTGCCCCACAATCTTGTCAATTTCTCTCAGAGGATTTGTCATCTGGAAGAAGGAACAAGTTAGTGCCCACAGTTTGAGTTTCTCATAGATCTTCTACCCCTAGAACATTTGGGAAAGAAAATTTCCAGCCCAGAGGCAGAGCTTTGTCTAGGGAGATTTGCCTGCCATTCTTAATGCAAATCTGACCTAAACACTTTATATCTGTGTTCTTTCAGGAGAATTAAAATCTCTTCCCATCCAATGTCTGAAGATTCTCTGGTATAAAAATACCAGAAATACTATCAAGAATAATACTTTTTAAAAGAGATATATGGCCTTTCTAAAATGTAACAATGTCCTTAAAACAGAAGAATTTGAGTATAAGCAGAAAGTTAGATGGATAATTTAAGCCTCTTGTTCCCTAGTTAAAATCACATTAGGCCTTGAGTCAAGACAAGAAGATGGAGACTTTAAGTGAATCAAAAGCAGTTCTGAAATGGTAACCTTCGGTTGGGTTTTTTAATTCGGACATCATGAATACGATGGCATCCATCCTGCATTCCAAAGAACTTCACTGTCCATTTCTGAGGCAATAACTTCCTTAAGGAAGAACCAATTCTAAGAAATGAGCTACTACTTTTCCATCTAGTTCCTTTCATGCTGATCTTGAGTAAAGTAAGAATCTACAAGACTCCTAGCAAACAAAAGTGAACCACTGAGTTTGTTCTAGAAGACATCTCATTTAGCCTCACAAAGAAAGAAAACTCAGTTCACTGAAGAATATTTCCAAAACCTAAGAAACATAATCCAGCTCTCCTTTTCTTGCTTCAAATGGAAGGCTCTAACAGCCTACACGGAGGCATACCCTCTCACACTTACCTCTAGCTGTGCAATGGAAAAATTTCCAAGAAACATCTCATCAGACAACTATTAGACAGTACTTAAGATGACTTTTACAAATTAACGATGATCAAACACATACACCAACAATGACTAAGAACAGAAGGGATCCACATACAATTTTTACTCAGACAATATAACATTATCTTCCATTAGCATCATCATAGATTAATCAATAACTTTTCTCATATCATTTCATTGCTGAAAACAGATGTAAACTTTTTTTTCTTTAATCAGGAGTTGGAATTTCAAGTCCTACCACAAAAGTAGATCACAATTGAGAGCTTCAGGATGATATGTGCAGCATAACCCGAAGAGGTCAACAGATAAGGACCAAGTGGAATGTGCCTCTGAGAAGACCATCCTAAGAATTTTCAAAAGCAGAACATATGTCAGTCCTTGGCAAGGACTGATTCTGCCTTACACAGCAGGACATGTCAGGTAATAGCTAATGCCGCTTCTTAGAGATCAGCCAGACAATCACAAGACACAGCTTCAGAAGTGTCTGAAGGTTTGGGAAAAAGTAAAACATACTTAGTTCTGAATGTACTGGAAAGAGAAGATTACTCATATATCTATGACAAACAAAATACAACCATACAGCTCATCGTCTTCTTTCTTGCTGTCTCAGTTATCCCCTTTTCTTTAATCTAAGGCCTTTTTTAAAATCTCCAAATGTATAGCCCATTAGTCTAAGCCAATTTCCTATTGAGCTCTATTCTTACTTTGTCTTTGAGGACTTTCCCTGTACCTTGCAAGGTAATCCTCAAGAACCAGGGCTATCAACCACTGGGATTAGTTTTGGGGAACAAAACACAAGCAAAACCAATAGCCTCGTAGCAGTCCCTCAAACCTAAATGTCAGTAATAGTTTCAAGGTACTGACTTCAGAGTGGGGGTAAAGGCCCCTGTATCTGTCTTGCTGAGAGTTCAGGAAGTTTTCATGTTAGTGTTCACCTCTGAAATACAAGATTCTTTCCAACTTGAAGCCAAGGACAATGCACCGGAATTTTCCTAAAACTCATTCATCAGATATTCAAGTCAAGATGCTAAGAAAACCTTCAACTCAAACCTGCCCGCCACAAAGCTTTGGAACAATGGATAAACTTACTTTGTCCTGGCGAGTTTCCGCAGCATAATGATCCATCCTATGTAATTTTCTTCTTCTTTTCTTTGGAGGAGCAACTGGTCTTTCCTGTCTCCTCTTAGGGGTAACCTTCCTCTTAGGTCTCTTAGCCGGAGTAAGAGGTGAGCCATAACTACTCTCCTGTACTGGCGGAGAGAGATGTCTGGACTCAGAAGTCGTCTGTCCCTCTGGGTCAGATAATAAAGCTCAAGCTTTGCCATCTGGGGTCAGCAGAGTCTTAGTCAGGAAGACTAAGGCTCCTTAATTGAAAAAAAAGAAAGTTGGTATAAAGGATGATTCAGGGAACTCTATAGAGAGAAGCTTCCTGAACCAATCTTGATGCTGTGGTCACAGTTTCTTTACTGAGGACAAGAATATAATTTAAGGAGAACCTAGTCGGGTGGTTTCTGCTGGCTGAGGGCCAACTCAGCTGCACCTGAAGGTGACATGAAGGGGAGGTTCTCCATCCCATAACTTCTGTGTCTGGGAGAGACTGGTCCATGGTTAGGGAAAGTTCCCCACTGATAAAGTATTTGCGTAAAACTGAACCAGAATACTAGTTACTTGGTCATTTCAAGGTAACAATTAGAGTTTATGTAGGTGGTTCCAACTTAGAATCTGATCAACCGTCACCTTCATGGCAAGTATAAGGGAAAAAATCAAAAGCCAAGAATGGAATAAAACATAAATAATAAGTGATGCTCCTTAGTCATAAATGTAGCTCTATGAATCAGGACTCTCAGCAGGAAACAGAACTTCTCATCAGCAATTTAGGCTCCAACATAGAGGAAGTCTAAGCCAAAGGATAATCACAACTAGAACTGAATTTTGAAAATTCTTTTTGTAAAAAGGAAAAAGTCAATAAGATCTCTTCATCTTTGGTATGCATATCAAGAGTCTCCTTATACTGTTATCAGAAACCTCCTTTTTGGGGGAGCATGGCCATGTTATGTGTTTGGTCTGGAAAATCCAGAAAGCAATAAAAGCTCACATGTAAACTGAATAAGACCGAGACCCACTCGGGACCTCCAAATGTTGGAGAAAAACAGCCCTCTGATTTACTGATGGTGCAAAGGTGAATTTAAAGCAGCAAGCCCTGCTGTCTACCTAGCTGACGTCTCTCGGTGGGACTGTTCAGGGAGTCATTCAGATGCAGGAAGGGGCAGGAGGAGGATCAGTGTTAGTGTATCCAAGGAGGAGGACATCTGCCATGCGATTTCACTGTTCCCAGGGCAAGCGACTGCAAAGGCACTTCTGTCTCCGTCTCATCCTCTCTATCCGGCGGAGCAACTGAAAGGCACAACCCCACAGACTTTGGGGTTTTTAAAAATGCTTCTAGCTTTAGGCAAATCTCCACGAGAAGAGCAGCGAAAGGGAAAAAAGGGTTTTCCATTTCATGGTCACTGAATATGTTCAGTTCACGCTCAAGTCTGCAGATCAGACACTAGGCCATTTGCAAAGACCTCAACATTCCAAAGGCTCCAAAGTCCAATCGCAGCAGGTTAAAGGGGCAGCAGGAAAGACAGGGTTTAGTCAAAACAGGTTTTTACCTGGTCATTATATTGCATGTATTTCCTCTCTCGAATGTTAGAGGTGGATGAAAGCTAAGTTCTCATTGATCAGCCACTTCAGCCTGACTTGAGAAGATTTAGCCTAAGGTTATTAAGAGGATGGGGGAAGTAGAAGGCCAAATTTCCCTGCTTTTCAGAAGGATATTTTGCCATCTGAAGGTAGGAACTAGCCAGCCAAAGCTCTGCCTCTAGGCCTGGAAGAGCAGCCGAACGAGGGTCACAAAGAAAGCAGAGAAGGTCAAAGAGGAAAAGATTGCGCCAATAATCAAAAGCAAGCATATTTTTGAACATTCACCAGTACACTACGAAACCAGGAGCAATACACCATTTCTTGAAGTTATTAGCTCAACATTTGGTCATCTCATTTTTAGCCTTTGAGAAATAGTCCTGAAAAACTTGTTTTCAAATATTAACCCAAAAATGGACCAAGTTAACCGAATTCTTATTGTAATACACAGCGTTTTGCTAGACTCGTTTCAGTTAAACTTCAAATGCAAAGTATTTTCTCATTATATGTAAACGAGAACCCATTACTGATTTTTCAAATAACTTCTCAGCTCACATAATTTTTACACACACAACAAATGTATATGCTGAATAATTATGTAAGCCAATAAATCTATGAGAGAAGAGAGGCTTTGCTGGCTTGCTTTGGTTTCCATTTTAAAGGGGTAAACTATTTTCATTTTCCTTCATTTAAAATAAGATTCCTAGGATCCAATGAGAAATAGTTGAAATCTGAAAATCGTCTTAGGAGAAAACGATTGATTTACTATAACTGAAGATATACTCCAAAGTATCCTATTAAAAATGATTTACACAGTGAATATACCAAATACCCCAGTTGCAATAAGTAGAATTCTAAAAGGAGCAGAGCATGAATACTTTCAATTCTTCATTCAAAAATATTATCGGAAAAGTCCCTGTTTATATACTTACAAAAAACTCTGGGCATGGAACCACCCTTACCGGATTTTAAAGCATTCTATGGCATGCTTCATTCACTCATTGCTCAGTACTTAAAAGAAAAATTGTTTGGTTCTTGATCAGAAAACACACACATGTACTTTCAAATAAGTCATTGTAACTCACTATACATAGCAGAATCCAAAGATGTTCATTTGTAAAGAACATTTATTGGTAAGCCATATCATTTTTAAGGAACTGAAGATTATAAGTTTTATCTCATCTGTTTAGTTCAAAGTCAACTTTTGACATAAAGAAAATATCCTGTATCATTTGAAGATATTTACTGGCCACTTTGTTTATTCTCTGGAGTGAAGGAGCATGAAGTGTCTCTGTGGGAAGAATCCTAGACTGGAAGGCAGAGGTCTTAAGGTTCTGTCTCCAAGTTCACCACTTACCAGTCAGGCAATCCGAGTAGCCTCAAAATCTCTACATACCATAGTTCTTTTAAAAGAGTGACTACACCAAACCAGGCTTTGCCTATGCCACAGGGATTTTTAGGGGATACTGTCGAAGCAAAGTTGAACTTTTAAATAGGGCACACACCACAAGGAGCTGCTTAGTTGTTGTTGTTGTTTTTAAACAAAAAATGATATTTAATAAGGAGTCATTCTTTTTGTTCACTTCAGTTTAATCTCAAAGAAAGTCATCATCCTAAAGACAAAACAGTCATTATAGTTCTGTTTCATGTATGCAGATGTTTATCTCATTTTACCATTTGTGTTTCAAAATAATGGCAACCCTAGTAAACATCAAAGGGAAAAGGTAAAAAAGCACCAGACTTACATGATTTCAGTGACTTAAGACATACTAGGAATGGTTTCACATAGCCATAGGTTTTACTGCTTAAAAAAAAAATCACCACTGAATTGAAGTTCAAGTATCTAGAAATCTTATGGTTCTTTAGCATTTACTGTCTTAGCTTAGACATGCTGCATTTTGCTAAAAAATATCTAAACCACGATACACTTATTTGTATCTCCAAGTCATCTTTATGCCAAATGCAGTGAACCTAATTAATTATCAGTGTTCTCACAAGCTATTAGAGAAGTGGTGGCAATTTCCATCAACAAAGAGTTTCTGAGATACTTCTCATCCAAAATCAGGTTTTATGTTGATGTAGATCTCACCACTCTATTAGGAAAGAGAGGTGTAAAACTTTTATTATATTAAAAGGTTTAGAATTGCAATGTCCATCATATTTTAAAATGATCTGTGATATAATTCCAGGAAGATTTCCATGTATAGATGAAAGAAGAACATAATAAAACACAGCCATCCCTTTTCTACTTCCTAAACTTGGAGCTGTACTGGGTACTACTTAACAAATTGGCTATTTTCTACTAAGATTCCTGAGTGTTTCATAAAAGGGTGTCCATACTGCTTGGCTAAACAGATTCTTTCATCACTGTGTTCCTCTCAATTTGGAATTAGTTTCACTTTTGGAGGTGATGGATATGTTTACACACATGATGTGTTGCTGGCTTCACAGGTATATACATACCTATGTCAAAACTTATCAAATTAAAAAGTGGCTGTTATACTTTAACACATATGCCTGGATGAATGTACCTGCTAAGCTATTGGAGCTACTCAGCTCCATAATCATTTTAAGAGAACTGAAACTCAGTTGCAGTGTTTTATATTGTACGTATCTCCAGATTCCTTTTCACTGCAATCCCAAGAATGGCAAATGCCTACACTTCCCAACCCTTCGCCTTATGACTGATGCCTGCAGGGCTGGAGTACATCTCATTTCCCATTAACACCAAATTTAGGTTATGTTTGAATATCCAATCAATCTGAAATGAAGTTCCTGTAAGAGAAATAGGTATGTGTAAGATATTTTTCAAAATGTTTTTAGTCTTGTAATTTTCTGAATATGAATAAACCTTGCCGATAACAACATCCCCCAGAGACCATCTTCAAATCCTGAAATAAAGTCAGTAGGTGAGACAGCCTAAGGACACAGGCTGTCCTCGGGCAGATGACAAGCTACTAACCTCAGGGCCAAAAGGGCCATATTTGTGTCCAGATAAATCAGGCTGTTCTGAGTAGAAGGCGTAGACGGAAGGCCTATGGGAAAATCAAAGGTTTCAGAATCTCCTTCAAACCACACATAACAAAGAACATCAAATATTCCTACATATTAAAAACAAATCCTCTCAGATCAAGTTACTTGATCTTCAAACGATGTTGTTATTCCTAATGAAAAACCCATTTCCTTCGGTTTTTGTCTTCTATTGCTTCCATATCTGCTGCCTCGCTTACCCCCTCCCCACATTGGGGCAACTGCCTGCTACCACCTTCAAGAAGCAAAGGGCCCAAAGGAAAATTGGAAAGTGAACCCAGGTCTTTGATTCCCAAGATAACAGAGCCCAGTGATCCTTCACACAGGCTGTGTAACCTACAGCCCAAAGAATGACTCCGCTGAAGTGATACGTCCTCCCTGCTGCTGGCCCAATCCTTGGGATGCTGCTGGTTCATTTACCAAAGCCCAGAACCTCCTCAAATGCTGCTGCTAGGACCAGGATTAATAGTTGTAATCCGTGTAATTAAATGGTCCCCCTAACCCAAGTTCATTGTATTCTTCTTAGGGAAGTAATGATTAAGGATAAGAACCACAAAACTTTTAATAATACCAAACTTTGGCTGTGGTTCTGTCTCACAGTCCATCTAATCTTTCACACAATTCTAACCAAAGATGGAAATTTACGGAAGGGAGAAGTGAGAATAGCAGGGAGAAGGAAACAAATACCTCTCGTTGTCTGGCAGGGTGAGCCATTGCAAGATGGTTAATATTCTCCGCTCATGAGGGATGACACTGTGGGGTAATAACAAGCAGAGCATGTTGTTAAGTTGCAGCCCTACAAACTTGAGCCTGATGAGCCAGCCCCCTGGCTCTTGCACCCTGGCCAAGTGCTCTCCGTTTACCACAATGTGTTTCCTTTCGTGGTAGTAAAAGGCCCTCTTTCGGAGCAGTGTTTAAACTTCCATTTCCATTTGCAACATATTACATTGCTCAACCTCGGCCACAGAAGATGAGACTGGAAACTCTGATTCACGGCCCAAATGAGGAAACCCGCCTTGCTGATCAGACACTCACTCCGGGCAGCGGGACGTGGCAGAAAGGGCCCTGGGTTTAGAACCAGCGCGGTTTGGGGGTGAGACCGCAAGCTGTGGCCACACGCTAACCAGCATTCACATCCCCAATCTGCCATTTGCTGGCACTGTCCTTAGGCCTCTTGACTTCTCTCAGCTTCACTCTATTCATCAGCAAAACAAAGATAACAGCAGAGCACCACAGGGCCTTGTTATAAGGATTAAATAAGGCCTGTGAGAGGCATGTACAGCGCCGAGCGCGCAGTAAGCCCTACAACAGTTATTAATGATCATAATTAGTTGTGGCTCAGCCTCTAATTAGCTTTATGACTTTTGGAAAATATTTAACCTGAAACCTTAAGTTTCTCCTCTATAAAATAAAGGGTTAGAGAGGGCATTCTTGAAATTCTCTTCCAGCTCTATAAAAATCAATCATGATAGTCACATATAATTATGAGGCTTGACAGAGAGCATATAATCTTCATCCACAATGACTTTTGTGTTTAAGTCACATTCCTCTGTTGAAATATAATTACCCTAAACCTGGCACTAGCTTGAAGAGCTCTCAGTTAACATACCAGTACTGTATCTCAGACTGACTTACATTGAGATGCCCCAAAACTGAGTGGTATCTTTACTTAAGGGGCGATTTGCTCACTCTTTCCCAACTAGGAGAATAACACTCCCCTCATCAGGACCAGGCATTAGAAGTATGTTCACGATGAATTCAAACACAAGTGCAAGTTTGATGGTTGTTAGTAAAAATTATTGCAGAACATTGAGCAAGTCATTTAATCTTTCAGTCTTGCTGGACTTGAGCTAGGGTCAAGCCTAGGAGAAAGAGAGATCCACAGAGCCATCACAGATGGTTAGAGTTGGCAGGCGCTCCAACCAGGCAGCTGCCTCCACTCACTCACCCACCCACCCACAACTCCAGCCTCTCCAGTGAGCAGGCATTTGTCACTTCTCTGGCCCCCTCTGCCTAGAACTATCAAACCAGTGCAGAAAATTCTATTCTGTATCGTCTATACTATCCTAGCTAGTATACTAGTAAGTAGCAAGTATATTAGTAAGATCATATTTACTAAATCACATTTACTATAAAACGAGTCCACATTTAAATATCTTCAGATGCCACTGAATAAATGTGACCCTGCTTATTATATTCTATAACTGAGATCGAAATTGGCATGGCAAAGCCCTGTTAATCACGTAAGGCATTTAATTCTTCAATACTTAGAAATCCCTTGTATCTGAACAAAATAATTACATATTTTGAATTCTTTCCTAACTTAAAAAAAAAAAAGCAAATGCTGTAGATTTTTCATTTTACCTTATTTCACGACCTACCTAAAAGCTGCTTTATTTTACATAATGGGTGTTAAGTCACAAAAATGAGATTCTGATGAACTCACTTGATGCTAATGGAAAAATACAAGCTAACGGAATTTATGCAAAGCTCAAGACTCTAAATCTTTAGCTCTGCCATCAGCAGGGTATTTGAGCAGTGGAGGGTAGGGAATAAAAGCACCCAGATCAGACTGCCTGGGTTTGAATCCTGACTAGAACACGTGCACGGGATGAGACGGTGGCAACTTCCTTACTCTTTCAGTGCCTTGGTAAAGTGAGGATAAGAAGAAAATCTATCTCATAAGAGTATTGTAAAGACTAAAGGAAATAACACGCTAAGCCCTTAGAACAATGCTTGGCACATAGAAAGTCTTTACAAAGATGTTACCTTTTATCATTCTGTACTGGATTCAGGTTCACAAAGATGATACACTCACTCGTGAACTGTCAAAGGCATATTATGTTTAAGGCATTTGTATGAGTAGAAAAAAAGACACAAGATACCCGTATCAAAATGACCGTCATGGAGAAGTCACCCTCCTCTGAGAAAGATAATTAGTGGGTTATTATTTGGAGGCAGGGGCTCAGCGTGTGTGGAAAGACTAATGGTTTGAGGATTAGTCCTGAGTATAAACGCAGGCACAGCATTTCACCTCTCTAAGCCTTAATGTAATGATCTCTAAAATGAGTTGGGTAAAATTGTCTCCAAGTCTCCTAGGCATTCTAGATTATCTTTATGAAATAACTTCACCATGGTCCTTAGGCAATAATGTTTAAAATACAATGCAGAAACAGCACAGACAAATCTAAGGATGCATAAGTGTCTAAATGAAAAGGAAAATAAGGCTCACGTGGCTGTCTTTACCATTGTTGAGCAATGTACAATTTGTCATGAGACAAGTATATTAGGCAGGACAAAAAAAGACGAATGAAAATGAAGGGCTAGATGAGGTATTTAGTGGTAAAAGGGGAACAAATTACCTTTAGGACATATATAATCATTGCCTGGTCAATGTTGAAAGAGGTGATGTGAATAGCAAAACACATAATTTACTGGTTGTTCACTATGGATCAAGTACCCTACGCAATACTTTTAATTCATTCCATCTTCACAGCACCCTATGATGTAGGTACTAAAGAGATTAAATCACTTGTCTAAGGTCATCAAGCCAATAAGTAGCAGAGCTGGGATTAAAATCAATCTAAATACACATACATGATGAGAATTATCACATTTGAGCATGAACTGATATAAAGGACCATACTGAGTTATTGGTTGAGAGTAATCCTAGAATGAAATACTATCATGTAAAAAGCAAGATTAAATTGAGCTTGCAGAGCAGCACCAGGTTAAAAAGAGGGTCTTTAAAAGTCCAAGCCTATGATTTGAATCTGGTTTTAAATTTCACCTTTTTTTAGCATGAACTATGTGTAAATAAATATCTTTGATATATAGTCCATTCAAAAACCAGAAATATAATTATCTATTTCCAAGTTATAAAAAGCTTCCAAAAAATAAAAAGAAAGAAAAAAAATGAAACCAAGTCACTCTCAGGATATAGAAATAAATAAGAATGGTCTAAGAAGCAAAGCAAAACTGCAGACATCTTTGAAGCACACAAGAGCTACCTTCTTAAAAGTGGTTTGACATGGGTGGAGAAAATTGCCATTCAAAACCAGAACACTGTGCCTTTTCAAGGAAGCTTTGCAGTTTCAGGGGGGTCAGGGTGGGGACCACGTATTAATTATGTTGTTGGCGCCAGGCCACTTTGCGAGGCACTATGTTGAGGAGCAAAAGGGAAGAGGTTCTATAACCATCCGTGACAGTCATGGATTAAAGAAAATACGTAATGCAGGAGCATAAATTAGTAAATCAACTCGCTGTTTACGTCAAGCAATGTCATTTCTAACACACTCACACTTATTTCTCCACTCAGCAAACCTGTTAAAAAAAAAAAAAAAACTTAAAGAGATGCTCTGTCTTAGCTTCAAATCACCAAATCCAATGTTAATTCAGCCCTTCAAATCTGAAAAAGCTACTTCATTCCTGAATTTAGAAAATGTAGATGCTGCCATTCTGCATTAATTTGAACCTGTGACTCCTTCTCAGCACACTACTATTATAGAATAGTCAGATTTTTATTAGGGCATAAGATGAAAATATGGAAACAGCTTTAGGTAGTTTAAAAAAAATATGGAAAGAACATCTCGGTGGGGACAAAACCCCATGAAAGTTGAAACAGATTCCCTTTCTTACTAAAGTGCCTTAAAAAAATAAAATCAACATGCTGACACTTCTATTGGGTAAGTTTCATCCTAAGACTATTTTATGAACATTAACTAGTGATCCCCCATCTCCTCTGTGAGGAAGGGCAGAAGTCCCATTTCATTATTAGGGACATCCTGGAGTTCAATGGGAAAGGCAGAAGAAACTGAGGCCTCTTCTTTGTCTCCTTTCCGGAACTTACAATCTCAACCACTGCCATCAGCTCCCCAGCTGCCTAAAACCTCACCAGCTTTTCAGAGCTGTGACCCAAAATAAAAACACAGCATGTTGTAATCTATTTATGGAAAATGCTATCGCAAACCACAGCAGTAATAAATAAAGAGTCCAAAAGAAATATATATTCCCTAGGTGGCCAGTTACCCAAACCCAAAAAACAGGGACAAAAAGTCTAAAGGATGGCTAGAAGAGAAAATCTGCCTGAATTGACCTCTATTAAGAAAGGTTCTAAAGGAAAGAGAAAAGAGAGTGTGGGAGGAAGAGGTGGGAGAAGGGAGGGATGCAGACAGAAAAGATTCTTGAAAAAATACCTGGAAGGTTATTTTGTTTCGGCCAATAATCAAGAGCTCTAATACCTTTGCCTTTAACTGGAATGAAATCGACATTAAATTGATGTTTCATAAATTGAGTCATAATGAGAAGTTTCCAAACATTCACAAAATAAAGGTAACTTACACAGACCAGAAGAACGTCCCAGCTTTCACCCCTTGCTTGGCCGCTGTAATCCATAGCTAATGAGGAAAATATAAGAGGCTTACAATATGTTTTGAGTTTTGGGTTCAGAGAAGAAAACGTTTTAAAAATAAATTAGATCAGATATCTTATGTTTTATGCACACCCCACCATAAATCTCACATTATTTGTAACCATTTCTTTTTCATATCTGGAAGTTAAAATTGTTATTTCCATAAAGGCTATTCAAAACGTCTTCTGCAAAAGTGCCCAAAAGTCCTGCTACAATTCCAGGAATTTTTTTTAAAAATTAAAAAAAAAAAAAAACTTATTGCACCTCAAAAATCTTTGTACCTGACTTTTCTGATCCCTGGTTTGACTATTTCACAGACATGGCAGAATTCTGTTCATCAAAGGACCCAGGAATGGACCATATGTTTCCTTTACTATTGAAAGCCTACAGAGAAGACCCCCAGTTTGGCACACAGATGCCAGAGCTGAGGGGCCTAGCTTGTCTTGTTTTGTTTTAAACACGACGAATGAGAAACTAAAAGAGACTACTTTTAACCTGAATTTTGTCTACATCTTTTACCTAGCCTTTTAGTAAATGGGATTTCAGTAGTAAGTTTCTGGGATAAACTAGATGAACCATATGAACGCAGCATTTCATTAAGCTTCTAAAAATAGTCTTTACAGTCCAAACTGTTGGGAGGCAGAAGTTGCAGTGGCTAAGAACCTGGGATCTCTCAACAAGAAGCCTGGATTTTAAGCCTCGCCTCTGCTGGTCATCAGCCACGCCGTCTTCCAGCACATCACTTAACCTCTCACTGGTCTTTAAAATCGAGATTATATTACCTAGCACACAGGATTATTTTAAACTTTAATGAGATAATACATTTAAAGTCCTTATAACAGTGTCTTAGCAATTTGGTAAACAGTCAATAAATTTCAGTCTTCATTATGACACAGTAATGGAAATAAATGTCATCCAGTTTTTCTAGGAACATTAAACACAGCGTAGAGTGGTCAGTGACCCATAGAATGGAAGTGTGCGAGAAGAAATCTGCTCACTTTAGAAAAGAGAATGGAGGCCAGCGGAATTGAGAACTGGGGCTTGTTTTCAGGCCAAAGCAAAAACTGGTCTATGAATTACGGCCAGCCCCCTTTCTGGTTTCACCACGTCCAGACTTGAAGAGTGTCTTACGGACTCCAGGAAAACATCTTTAATCATTTTTTGAGTGAGCAGGTCATCTGGAAGCATGGGGAGTCCAGAGGCTCTGCCACCGTTTCAGAACTAACCAGACTGCCTGGCCTAGAGGAGTTCAGCAGGGGTCACCAGACCCCTCAGGGGCCACGAGAGACCACGGTGGCTGCAGCTGGCAAGCAAGGCATGGGCAGGAGAAAGTACAGTGCCCTTGCAGAGCTGTCCAGTTCCAGGCTGCTACTGGATTTCAACTGCATGGGCTTGAATTCCTCATCCTGTTTGTGTGCCCTGTGGGACTAGAACTGGCTGGCCAGGACCTGCTTCCCTGGGGCAGATGAGAAAATAAGGACCTCACGTTGCTCTGAGCGCCCTCTCCTCAGCCTGGCCCATCACATCCTATATTTTCCAGACAGCTGGCCACCTGTGGTACCCTCAGTCTCACCCGGTTCAAAACACAGCCTGGAGTTTCATTTACTCTTTTTCCAGAGCCTCACCAGCAAGAAAATGAGCTCAAATTCAGAGCTGGACATCCTGGAAGTATCTCAAAATCACACCAGATCTCAGGGGAGCCCGTTTCTTACATGACCTACTATCATACTTATTTTAACAGATGCAGACTTAGCACATCTATATACAAAAAATTCCTAGAAAATCCAGTGCCCTACTATTTCCAAGGGTTGTACTAGGCAATGTCTGGCATATGTGAAATAGAAGATTGTTCTGGGGATTTATGGAGGAAATATTTTTTTTTAAATACAAAACGTATTCACTTACAATTAGTTAATAGGAAATTTGTCAAATGATGACCCTGCACTTTCTAAATTTTTACTGTAGACTACATGCTGATGCTGGCATTATCTGGGCACCAGGAAGCCCCATGACTAACTTTTAGCTCAGTAGCCCTCTGGGAACAAAATCCCCCAAAGTGGCCCTTATGCTGTTAAAAGGAAGAAACACACACAGAGAAAAACAATAGACATGAGGTGGCTAAAACCATTGCAAGTGGAAAGGTCAGTCACTTGATTCTTTATACTATTCTGTACTTTCCAAAAATTTTACAATGACTATTAACATCTTCGTAATCAGAAAACATATTAACCAATTGTAGAAAGCAATGTGAAATATGCAGTCAACTTGAAGGTAAAAAAACATGATTTCTTTCCAAAAAGAAGCAGGAAGTTTTTCCCCGCTTCTTGGTAAAACTCATGCTGACGTTATTTTCTAAAAGAAAATTGGGAGCACGGT
This sequence comes from Myrmecophaga tridactyla, assembly GCA_004026745.1. NCBI lineage: Eukaryota > Metazoa > Chordata > Mammalia > Pilosa > Myrmecophagidae > Myrmecophaga > Myrmecophaga tridactyla. The sequence goes on along the minus strand of PVIY010006739.1, from coordinate 31,174 downwards.
CAGAAAAGTACAAAGAAGGAACATATAAGAGATTGCTTGAAATAAAAGCCACATGAAAAAATCTCAAACAAAAGAATCCAGTAGCAATGAAGCTGATCTGTCATGGTTTAGCAAATGATACAAGACTGAAGCATAATTAAAATGGAGTCTTAGGTCATGTGACAAATGGCTAGAAAAGTCCTGTTGTAGACCATATGTATATAATATATTTCAAGGCTCAGAAGCTAAATCTAGTAATTACTAAGAGGGGAAAAAAGAGCTAAAAAGTTGGATTTTTTTTTCCTGCAATAGAAAAGTGAAAACAAATCTTAGATTAAGAAAGAAAAAAAGTTTCTTAGCTCCTTGTTAACTCAGAAAATGGAAATTATGACTTCTTTGAATTTAAATGTAAAATAAATTCTCAGAGGTTGGTCAAACAACACAGTTCAAAATTATAGAATAAAATAAAAGCCCAGTGAATGTGGGCTTCCTGCCCTTAATCCCAATGTTTTTTCCTTTGTCCTGCTTTATTTGAAGGCACAATTTGCAACCTGTGTATCCTAGATGCTACGTTTTGTAAAAGGGACAAATGGGAATAATACTGTACTTCGCAATATATCAGGAATAATCACCTCCTTAGGGAAGCACTTAACCCCACTCAGCCCTACCCTTTATTCCCTAATTTTTATTCCCAACCCTTTATGCCTTTTAATCTTTCATAATAGGCATAATAAAGAAATTAAAGATTGCGAGAAAGTTTCCCAACTCAAACCACCGGGGTCTAAATGTGAGATCCAACTATCGCTGGAAATAATGTGCGAAGCTATGAGAGAAAGGGAGACGTTTTGAAAAACAAAATGAGCAAAAAACATGTTTTAAAAAATGATCTACTATCGCAGTCTTTCTAGCAGATCTTTGCAGGGAGATTTTCCCTGTGCATCCACAAGTACAGAGGTAGGACAAATAAAATTCTGGGAGACCAGAGGGAACGGCTGGGGCCCTAACCTCAGTAGAAAACTGGATCAATCACTGACATCTGAGAGTCAGAACAAATGGGAGGATGTGAGGTTTTGGGGGGAAGGGGATGCGTGGCACGGGATATGGACCAACCAGGCTGCTTTCCAGGTGTGAGGGCCTGATGAGGTGAAGCTGCTAACTTTGGCCTGGGGTCCACGGGACTAAGAAGAGGGAGTCCTGTTTTTGTTTTGATAAAGCTTCACACACATACAGTCTGTGTACGTGGTGTACAATCGATGGCTCACAATATCATCACATAGTTGTGTATTCATCACCATGATCGTTTTCTAGAACATCACTCCACAAAAATAAAGGAAAAGAAAAACTCATACATACCACATACCCCTTATCTCTCCCTCTCATTGACCACTAGTGTTTCCATCTATCTACCCAATTTATTTTACCCTTTGTCCCCCCATTATTTATTTATTTTTATCCATATTTTTTACTCATTTGCCTATACCCAGGATATAAGGAGCATCAGACATCACTATCACACAGTCACATTGTAAAAATTATAGCTTTGTACAATTGTCTTCAAGAATCAAGGCTACTGGAACAGTTTCAGGTACTTCCCTCCAGTCACTCCAATACACCATAAACTAAAAAGGGGATATCTATGTAATGTGTAAGAATAACCTCCAAGATAACCTCTTGACTCTGTTTGGAATCTCTCAGCCACTGAAACCTTATTTGATCTCCTTTCTCTCCTCCCCCTTTTGATCAAGAAGGCTTTCTCAATCCTTGATGCTGGGTCCTGGCTTATCCCAGGCTTTCTGTCCTATACTGCCAGGGAGATTTACACGCCTGGGAGTCATGTCCTACATAGGACGGAGGACAGTGAGTTCACTCGCTGAGCTGGCTTAGAGAGAGAGGCCAAATATGAGCAACAAAAGAGGTTCTCTAGGAGTGACTCTTAAGCCTAGTTTTAAGTAGGCTTAGCCTATCCTTTGCAGGAATAAGTTTCATAGGTACAAACCCCAAGATAAATGGCTCTGCCTATTGATTTGGTTCCCCATTGCTTGCGAGAATATCAGAGATTCTCAAATAGGGAAGTTGAATATTTCTTCCTTTCTCCTCATTCCCCCAAAGGGGCTTTGCAAATATTTCTTTATTCACTACCCAAATCACTCTGGGATTTATTGGTGCATCACACTAACCTGGGCAAACCAACAAAATCTCACACCCTATTCAAGATTCATTGTATTTATGGTATTCAACTAAATTGACCATACAAGTTAAATTAGGATATGCACTACCCAAAATACAAATTTTTATCAAATAAACATTTCTCCCTTTAGTTTCAGGAGCGCTGTTCTTATACAAACCCTAAGGCGGCACAAGCAAGGCATGCCTCAGAGGGGGTACAAAAAACAGTAGTGGAGGACTATATGTTCCAGGTTCTGGGTTAGTGCCTGAGAATACAGGGATAAACAAATCAAGTTGCTACACCCCCATGGACTCACAGTCTAAAGCAGACATGTGAATAATTTCAAAAGAATGTGATCAGATTTATGTTAGAAATAATGTGAAACTCCAATGGGAGGTCATTAGAGGGTATATCCTAAGGCCACTTAAGGTATATGACTACTGAAATTTATGACTATGTGTCTAATAGGCAAAGGCAAAGGACCAGGGACAGGTGAGCTGATCTTATCTTGGATACATTGAGATAGAGTAAAAAAGAAAAAAAAAAGACATTTATAATATATTAAGATATAAAGACATAGTAAAAAAAAAAAAAAAAAAAAAAAAAAAAAAAAAAAAAAAAAAAAAAAAAAAAAAAAAAAAAAAAAAAAAAAAAATTTAAAAAAAAAAAAAAAAAAAAAAAAAAAAAAAAAAAAAAAAAAAAAGGACAGGTTTATAACAGCATATGGAAAAGAAACAATAGAATAAAGAAAAGGTAGAAATTTTCCTGAAAAAAAGTACATCACTGGCTTACAGCTACCCAGGTAAGAAATATACAAGAAGAAAATTAAGCAATGACTTGACTTCCCACCAAACCAATTCCTCTTGCCTTGAAGTTCACCCATATTCTAACTTTATTCTTCTCTTTGTGTCTCTTTCTTGCATAGGCCATCTTTCTTGAATTTTTATGCTGCAGCAATTCACACTGCATCACCAATACCGGCAGAAAGTAACTTTGGTCAAGCAACGTGGAAAATGATAAGAAAATATAAACTCTGCCTAGAAATGCCTTATTTAAGAAGCCCTCACCTTAGAATGAGCTGAGACTTAACATCAAGGGATTGAGAGAACCTTCTTGACCAAAAGGGGGAAGAGTAAAATGAGACTAAGTGTCAATGGCTGAGAGATTCCAAACAGAGTCGAGAGGTTATCCTGGAGGTTATTCGTAGCATTAAGTAGATATCACCTTGTTGTTCAAGATGTAATGGAGAGGCTGGAGGGAACTGCCTGAAAATGTAGAGCTGTGTCCCAGTAGCCATGTTTCTTGATGATGATTGTATACTGATACAGCTTTCAGAATGTGACTGTGTGATTGTGAAAACCTTGTGTCTGATGCTCCTTTTATCTACCATATCAACAGACAAGTAGAACATATGGAATAAAAATAAATAATAGGGGGAACAAATGTTAAAATAAATTTAGTTTGAAAAGCTAGTGATAAATGAAAGCAAGGGGTAAGGGGTATGGTATGTATAATCTTTTTTTTTCTGTTCTTTTATTTTTTTCTGTTGTCTTTTTCTAAATCGATGCAAATGTTCTAAGAAATGATGAATATGCAACTATGTGATGATATTAAGAATTACTGATTATATATGTAAAATGGAGTGATATGTTAATGTTTTTGTTTGTTAATTTTTTTTAATTAATAAAAAAAAAAAAAGAAGCCCTCACTTCAGAGGATTTGAAGCATGGCCAGTATCGGACTTGTTTCTCAAATCTCCACATTTAGAGTCCCATTCATTCTCCAGCACTGGGTCAAGGTTTAAACTGAAGAGGGAACATCCCACTTGAGATATCATAGAACCAGAAATTGAAATTTCATAACAGAGGAAATCTTCAAAGAAACAAACACACTTAAGGACCTGCATTAAAGAACATGTATGCGAGAATTCAATGGTCAAATTCTCACCAGCCATGTGGGAGACCTGGGTTCAATTTCTGACCCATGCGCATGGCAAAAACAAACAAACAAGCAAACAAAAAAAAGAAAAAAATTTCAAATGGTGCTGCAATAACGGGACACTCACATGGAAAAAGAATGAAATATGACCCCCACCATACAGCATACCAAAAAAAAAAAAGCATGCATTCTGAAGATTAGCAAAATAAAAACAGTTAATGTGGCTCTATGAGAGTAAACAATAAAAATATTTTCCAATGGACATTGACAAATAAATGCCTCATCCTATCAGATTTTAAGCTGAGAGAGGAAGTGGCTCTTATTACCATTTAATCTGACCCCCGTGTTATTTAGCCAAATGTCTCGCATGGTTTAGGCACTCAATAAAAATACATTGAGTTTAATTTAATTACCAGTCTCAGATTTTATAAAATTTCCTCTACTCCAATTAATTTTTTCACTGATGAATTTGTGAAATGTACAACCATCCGTGTGGATCATCTAAATGCTCAGGGACGATTATGAAGGCCCATCTTTTCTTATAGAACGTGCTTTTTCTGTCCACATGCTCCTCCTATTTGCCAAATTTCAAAAACACATATATTTTTAAATTATAGATACCACACACGCTTGGAATTCTTACGGTGGTCATCTTGTTCAACATGATCGACAGAAACACAAATCGGCTTCACCACAAGTCTTGGTAAGCATTAGGAGAGTACTAAATTTGGTTAAATGTGTCAACTTTGAGAGTTAGTGAGGAACAGGCAAACAGAGCTGAAACAGAGACCTTGCTTCAGCAAGCCAGTTAACAGCATCCCTTGGCTCCTTTCTGCGGAAGTTAATTAATATGTGGACTCATCTTCTGAGTCACGCTAACCCAGAGGAAACCTAATGTCAACACTCGGTGTAAGGTGATCCAATTTGATAAAATTACTGTTTCTCTGTATATCCTTTGCGGTTCTTCAGGCAAGCTGGCTTTCATGAGAAAATTAATATAAAAGACCAAATAGCAATGGCCTGAAAGAGCTTTCATTTCCATAATTTTTATTTAGTCTTAAAATGCTCCTCTATCATAAACTGTGTTTGTGAAATCCACCCTGTAAACAAATTTCACTTACGGTCCCAACCTGGACCCTCACAGACTTCTGGGAGTCCAGCCTGAATAAAGACAGCAGAGTCAGAAACCTCCGTTATAAAGAAGTATTGCTACAGACAGACAAGGAGCCTCCTAATGTTTAATTTTTTAAAAAAAGAAAAGAAAAGCCCCTGCTTTGTCCTCACAGGCTGATTTTATCTAGTATGCAGTAGGATCACAAGAGACTTCTCAAACAGCAATAATTTGAGAGGAAAATAGAAATGTTTTTTCTTTCTTTGTATTCCTTATTCTGCCCATAAGTGGTAGCAAATATTTCCAGGTACAGAATCATTTAGAGGCAGAAAATACATGGAAGGTAGACACTTCCTACTTCTTATGCCATGGCAAATAGCAAAGGTATCTCAATCCTCTTTCCTAAGTAGTGCTCCCGGGAGCCACTCCCACTGATCAAGAGTGGCCAGAAATTGGAGCGGCTGGAGGGAAGTACCTGAAACTGTTGAGCTGTGTTCCAGTAGACCTGATTCTTAAAGACCATTGTATAACTAACTATATGGCTTTTACAATGTGACCATGTGATTGCAAAAACCTTGTATCTGATGCTGCTTTTATCCAGAATATGAACGGATGAGTAAATAGATAAGGAAAATTAATCAATTAATAGAGGGGATACATGGTTAAAAAAAAATGGGTAGATTGAAATACTAGTGGTCAATGAGAGGGAGGGGTAAGGGGTAATGGATGTATGAGTTTTTTCTTTTTATTTCTTTCCCTGGAGTGATGTAAACAGTCTAAAAAAATGACCGTAGCCATGAATACACAACTATGTGAGGATACTGTGAGCCACTGATTGTAAACTTTGGATGGACTTTGTGTGTGTGAAGATTTCTCAATTAAAAAAAAAAAAAGAGTTGGCATGAGATGCAACCATTTGCCATCTTTCTTCTACATGGTTCTGGGGACCATATGTTCTGACCAGGGTCCTGAGCCCTTTGCACATTCAAAAAGCCACGGCTTTTGGCTGCTGCTTTGCTCGCGTCTGCCCAGAGCAAGCCGCCTCCCATACACGCAGCCACCGGAAGAAGTGTACAGAGACAGCCAGTTACTATTAATTTCTGCCTGAGATCCATCAGTTGATCTGAGGTAAGCAGGGTGATTGATTTCAAAGCATTAATCTGCTGTTTCAGAATCAACATAGGATTCCATTCTATTTAACCTCCATAATTTTTAAAATATTAAATAGAAGAATTTATTAATCTACTGTGGGTTTCAGCAAGTTTCTATTTCTGTTTGGCACCTGGGTCAAAATCTTAGGGTTATCATTGACTTCTCTTTTCTACTGTACCCCAAGACTGGTCAATCAATAAGATTTGACTATGTATTTCTTCTTAAAATGTTTCTGAAATTCACCCCTATGCCACCATTTCCACCAAAGTCAGCCTCGTATGAACTCACCTTATACTTTTATAATCATAATCTTACACACATACACATATGTATGTCACATGTATAAGTATTCATATGTATAAACATGTAAACATTTTCATGTAACTGTATACATAGTATACATATATAGCACATATATATAAAACACCAAAAGACAGAAATTGCCAACTATGAAGAAATCATATGCATTTTTAACACCATAGGCAATAAATTCAGGGATGAAATGTTGCAATGCACACACACACACAAACACACACACACCAAAAACTGCAAAACTTACTGGTTGACCTCCCCACCATCTGTGGTTGAATTTCTCTCGTCCTCGAAGATGGAAAGTGGCATCAAATACAGGATCATACATTGAATTGCCAACAATTCCATGTGATTCTGGATAGAGACCCTTTGTGTAAAAGCAGATTTATTGTTACAATTAAAACACACTAAATCACACATATTATTTCTATTATGTTTCTTTACCATAGAAGGTTTCATAGCACCTTTAATTTCCAAAACTATATAACAGATAGAAGCTTTACTATGGGTCTCCCATGAATGTTCCTATGGCACTAATTATAAGCCTTCTGAGAAACTTAAAATGACTATGAGAAATTCAGCAATTGGGTTTTTAAATTGTTGAAACTTAACATACAACTTTTTATCACTATAAGTTAATTTTCTGTTTGAAATCTATATTTGTCTCCAAAGATGCTTCTATTTTAATATACATTTCCTTCTTCTAAGTCCTCTTTCTCCCCCAAACAACCAAAAATTAATAATAATGATAAAATAATATACATTATGATTAAGGACAAAAACAAGGTAGAATTGGGAGTACCTAAAAACTAAAACACAGCAGCCCCGAAGTCAACATTTTTATTTGTATACCGAGAAAATAAATGATGAACTCTTTGGTACTTGAGAAGGGTTTAAAGTATTTTTTCAGGCAGAACTGCCCCAGTAAAAAGGCTTTAGTTTTAAAAGTTGCAATGAAGTTCAGTCACACACAGAGTTGTAAAAAGCATGTGCCATGAACAACTGATGCAGATAAGATGGAAAACAGATTTCCTTTGAACACTAAGGAACATGTTTTAAAAGTTTCCCCCTTTAAGTCATTCCAGGATGAAATCAGGCCTTCAAACAAAGTATCACTTGAAAAGGACTTACAGTGGCCAAAGTGTATAGGTTTGGGAAGGTTTTCGTTGGGTACACAGGCCTCATGTAGGGAGAATGTGTGCCGCAGGACCCTGGAAATAGAAGTTTAGGTATTAGAACAAGAGAATCAACAGGAATCCTTCATGTATGGAAATCTATTTTACGAACCATCAGAGACATGTGTTACCATTACTTTTGTATTTCATATAGAAACATCTGCACATTATGTGTAGCTCTTCCAATAAGAAAATACATTTAAAGCGATGTGTCAATAGAGCTCAAAGCGCATGGCAGAGTGGTTACTGTATAGATCATGGGTTACAGGTAAGACCACGGAGCATGAAAAAGACTTACTTAGTTTTTCAATGTTAGGCATGACCTTACTGCCTTTCTTCATGTAGGATGCACGGAAACCATCCACTGAGAAGATGATCAATGGAGGGCGAACAAACCTAAACAGCAACACATTAAACTTAAGAAAACACTATTGCTACAGACTTTCTATCATGCCTAGTCATCCTTAGTTAGTGGGACCAATAATTTTCACAATGAAACGTCAAGGGAAGACATCTGGGTTTGCCTGGACTTCCAGACCTAACATTTGAGGCTACTGATGATCGAGACCAGAGAATGGCCAGAGAATGGACTTGATTACAGAAGGTCCATCCTAACCTACCTCCTCCACTGCTGCCTCCTACCTTGTGATCAAGGTTTTCACAATGTAGCAAATGTTTACAGTTTCCTAGAATATATATTCTCTCACTTACCATCTGGCAAACTCCTATTTCTCTTTAAAAACTAAGCTCAAGGTTTCCTCTGCTATAATGTTGATTATTCACTCTTCTGAATCCCTTTAAGACATTAACTCCTAACTCTTCATGACTCACATTACATGATACTGTAATGATCTGTTGTTAGGGATTGAATCATTTCCCCACAAAGGTGTGTCCTAATCTTTGGTCCTGTGGATGTGTAACTAGGATCTTCAGAAATCTTGTTAGGATGATGCCAGACTGAAAGAGGGTGGACCTTGATGCATTTTGACTGGAGTCTTTATCAGCAAAGAAATCTAGATACAGAAGTCAGAGTAGGAGACAGAAGGGGACAAATGGCCGTGTATTTTGAGGCAGAAATTGAGTCCTGGATTGCCAGCGGAGCCATCCTAGAACCATACAGACTTCTGAGAAAGCATGGTCCTGTTGACACCTTGAATTTAGACCTCTAGCTTTCAAAACTGTGAGACAAAAAAATTCCTTTTGTTTAAACCAACCATCTGTGCTACTTTGTTACAGCAGCCCTGGCAAAGGGAAAACATCTATTAACATGTTTCTCTTTCCCACAAGTTCCAAAGCACAGTTTGTGTCTTATTCATCTTTCAATTTTGTGGATCCCTAATAAGGGTTCAATAAATATTTATTAAGTATATGAATGAATGAATATGAAATAAATAGCAGTACTCCTATCACTAGATTTAAGCACTGGCAAAAAAACATCCTTTTAAATTTAATTATATATAATTTCAAAATTAATTTAAATTACAATATCTAAAAAGCTTTATCAATAAAAGACCATCTAGCCAGGCCAGGATCTAATGAAATAAGCCCTTTATTATATTCTTTAAGACACAGTTGTTCAATCAGACTTGAGAATACTAATATATGTGCAAAATTATTTCTAATGGTTAGAAGACAATTCAGCAAGTATAGGCTTGAGATTATTTGAAGTTACATAATAAACAGGGCATATTTTAAATGAGTCATATATAAAACACGTACAAAAATACCATATAAGGGCTCATTATAAGCATTACTATGTCATTTAACAGGACTTCTACCATTGGGACTATTTTTTCCTCAAAAAAAATTTTTTTTTCTACTGAACACATATAGACTTTTAAGGTGTGACCATGTGATTGTAGAAACCTTTTGACTGACATTCCTTGTGCTGGTCTGAATCTGTGGTGGACCCCAGAAAAGCCACGTCCTTTAATCCTCACTCAATATTGCTGGGCGGGAGCTTTTTGATTATTTCCATGGAGATGTGACCCACCCAATTGTGGGTGATAACTTTTGATTAGATGGTTTCCATGGAGATGTGTCTCCACCCATTCAAAGTGGGGTTGCTTACTGGAGCCCTTTAAGAAGGAACCAATTTGGAAAAGGCCCCATTTTGGTGCTCTAAAAGGCATCAGACCCATGATAATCAACAAAGCCCACGCAACCAGAGATCTTTGGAGATGAAGAAGGAAAAGAAAAAGAAAGCTCCCACCCCCTCCCCACCCCCCAGGGAGCTTCATGAAATAAGAATCTGGGAGAGAATGCCAGTGAACACAGCCATGTGCCCTTCCAGCTGAGACAGAAACCCTGAACTTCATTGGCCTTTCTTGTGTGAAGGTAACCTCTTGTTGGTACCTTAATTTGGACATTTTCATAGCCTTGCCTTAATTAGGACATTTGCATGGCCTCAGAACTGTAAACTTGCAACTTATTAAATTCCCCTTTTTAAAAACTGTTCTGTTTCTGGTATATCACATTCCAGCAGCTTGCAAACTAGAGAACACTCCTTTTATCCAGCGTATGGACATATGAGTAAGAAAAAAAAAAAAGATAAAAAAATAAATAAATGAGAGGGGGGATATGGGATGCTTTGGGTGCTCTTTTTCACTTTTATTTTTCCTTTTATTCTTATTTTTATTTTTTTGGAGTAACGAAAATGTTCAAAAATCAATCGTGTTGACGAATGCACAGCCATATGATGATACATAGATCACTGATTATACACTTTGGATGGCTATGGTCTGTGACTATGTAATATATCTCTATAAAATTGGGAAAAAATGAACACATTTTAAAAAGTTAGTAATTATTTTTCATCCTATTCTTCAGATACAATTCCAAAGAAGTACAAGGGATTCACTGAAATTAAAAAGGAGATAGAAAATAAAGACAATATCTACATTTTTGTGTCCCAGGCTATGATAAAACAAAAATACATTAAAAAAAAAAAAAACATGAGTGAAAGCACATTTGCTGAAAATACATTTTCTGTGAGGCATTTTAATGGCCCATGAATTTTCAACAGTTTCCTGGAAGGCATAATAAGTGCCTTATGCTGGTCACAATTGGGCTGTGGGATGTCACACAAGTTTGACTGTATCCCAACAAAGAGTGTTTCCAATGCTTCTTCAAGTTTCGGCAGCATTTGGTAGAAGTTAGCATCTTGGGTGATATTTTTTAGATGTTAATATCATCTTATCCCCTACCTATACCCCGCCCCTCCAAAAATAAAAATAAAAAAAATAAAAGGAGTACCTCCAGAAAAATATTCGGGGAGGGCGGACATGAGGTGGAGTTACTGTCAGAAAAGTTTCCTTCCTTTCTCAGTGATAACCACACACACTTTGCAAAATCTTCAGCTAAGGTGAAGGAAATATTCAGACTCCAATATGTTCATAGGTGACAGGAGGAGATAAAATCTGATCGCTATTTCAAGATGTACTTCCTAGCTTTTGACTGTGAATGATTCATAAGTAAAAAAAAAAAAAAGTCTGCCATTTTAAAAGCAGTTGGGTTTTACATTGTTTCTAACCATTTACTGCGATATTTTAAGTTTACCAACTACTGCATAAAGCTTCAAGACATTCATATAAATTACACTTACCCTGCAGGGCATTCTGGGGCTTTTATTTCCTCACAGTCATCATCCACCCAGTGTGAGTATCCTATAAGGAGAAACAGGTAAGTTTATTGGTGAATCGGACTATAAATGATACATATATCTCTGAAGATTCCTGGGCCCTTGTCATGGCTGATACTTATTGGGCTTATGGGACATTATCTAAAGAGAAATTGGGAAATGAAATCTAAGGGCTGGTTTGGCTTAGTAAAACATACTCATACATGGCGGGAAAGCTAAAATTTAATAACCCCAAGTGGTGCTTATGTGAGCCTTCAGAGTCTAAATGGTTTGTAGATTAAAACACCAGTGGTGTCAATGAACAAAATTTCATGTTTGCATCCCTCCAGAAATAAACTGTTTGGTCATTAGATGGGACATTCTTTTCTCTGTCACTGAACATCTCAAAGTCATAGAAACTACCCTTTGCTAGAGGAAAAAAAAAAAGGCCTAAAATATACAAGAATAATAGTAGGAAGATTACAGTAGAGAGATTATCTGTGTGCAAGCCTTGACTTCTGGAATAAAAACTATTCCTATCTTTCATTTTTATTCCCTACCAAAATCTGAGGGCATAAACCTAAGTCTTCCCTGAGTTACTCCTACCTGGAATAGAGAACAGAAAAGGGCTCACATTTCCCTTTGAGAAAATGAAAATTACTTTTTAAAAAAACTCTCAAATTGCTGTAAGGCAAGTGAAAATCAGGTCTTGAATGGAAGGAAAATGTGTGACCAGCACTTTGGAGGAATGGCTCCTATGTAAAGAGTACTGGAAATCTGCCATGGTCAATACAACTCTAACTACCGATGAGTAATTAAGCACCCTTACCACACATGAGAAAACCCAGGGCACACACAGGGGCCTCACAAAAGCACTTGGACTAGAATTTAAAACAGTAAAAGCCAATGAACACCTCGTGATTCAATGACAGATGGTACCTAGGACTTCTCCTCTCTCTTTATTTTTCTTTCAACTTTTTGGTTTATTGGTACATCTACTATATAGGTAAGTAAGAAATAAACTAAATTCTTAGTAAATTTTATGCTTTCTTAACAATTACAACAATGGCTTAGGTGGGGGAAAATTTCCAAATGCATGATTAATATAATGTCCTCTTGCCACAATTCAACACTGGACATATTTCAGAGTTGACTTGCTTTCTCCCTGAAATCTTTTAACAGAATTTCTTCTTACATGTTCCACATCACTTTGCAGTATCACAGGCAGGCAGAAGGACTTAATTTAGAAACTAAAAGGTGTCTTTACAAACTTTACATAATGATCCTTGGGTTAACCTTTATTAGTGGGAACCATGATAATTTAAACTCTTTAAAGACCAAAACTGCCTCTTTTACGTGTAGTCCTTTGACTATTATTAATTACTAGGATAAAGGTATCATATTCTACAATCAGCCACAGAAGGTTAACACATAGGCATGCATGGCTTTGGGTCTAGTAGGAGCTGTTGGTGCCCTCATCCCCTTTATCAGCAAGTGTCCTCATCCTCAGGCTGCTGCCAGGACCTCAGCTAGCAGCTTCAATTCCCTGGGTACAAAAGCCCCGCCCTCTTGCCTCAAGAGTAACAGCTCTGGATTTCATTTTCAAAAGGCCACTGTGGAGCTGGCCAAGGTGACTCTTCATCTGAGACCACATCCTTTTCCCTGCCCCCTTTCCTGTCTTGCTTTCCCTGCTCCCTTCCATGGTTTCTCTGCAGAGCGCTACCTCAATAAGAATTTTGTACAATATCTACACCACATCCCTGTCTCAGGCTCTGCTTCTCAGAAACCCAACCTATCGCCAAGACAGGGTGTATTTAAAAGACTCTTCATTATTATGGTTCTATCAAAATATGGAATTTTGGTTTATTTCCTTGTTATTTCAGATCAATGAAATGTGGGGTAGCAAAACTAAGAAAGAAGGACTAGAAATTAAATAGTACAACTAATTCCCCCCTCCCAAGCCCATATCCAGGGTGCTCTATCCACTTCACCCAGAATCTCTTGGAGCATGTCCAGTTTTGTTATTTTCTCAAAGCACAAACCTATCAGAGGAACACATACCTTTGCAAACCACTTGGTAATTAGTACAGCAGTCCCCCTTGGCCAAGCAGTCCTCTGAGCAATGACAGGCATTTTCTTCATTTCTTACTTCTCCACATCTGTCCTTAGTACACTCCCAGCCACGAGCTGAAATCATCACAATAAGCCACTTTCACTGCTGCACGCAAACAAAATAAAAGAGGCCGCAATTGGCCACAACAAGGCTTGCCAACCTAAAGAGCTAAAATCCCACATCGTTTAATCTGCTTGTGAAATGTGAGTTGGCGTGTGGCCTAGATATCTGGAGGACTTACAAATAAGACGAATTTGTAATTTTTCAAATCAGAGTACAAAGTGTAATTGGATTTCTTTGGAAAAAAGGAGCCCAGAAAGGCAAAAAAAAAAAGAAACAAAGAAAGAAAGAAAAAGTAACCTTATCATTCTTTAATTGTTCCAAAGGACCCCCCAAAACCTTTTGTATTTCAGGTTTGTGATAAGGGAAGCTGTCATGATAGGGATAAAACATGTAGAGCACAGCTCTTTTATTTTCAGCAGTAGCTTAACTTTATTTTAATCAGCTTGGTTTAAATACAAAGGACAGGGCAAATAAATTGTCTCTACCTGTTACAAAATATACCCAAAGGTGAAAGTCCTAAACAGATGGGAAAGGGTATAAAGAGGCATTAAACACTAACAATTCCTACCCAAATACTGCCCAAAATGTGGTCCTCATTACAATGACAGGTCAATGTCTTCATTTTCAAGGCCAATAAATGACTTGCAGATTTCTGTTTGAGCATACCTGCCTGCCAGCGCAGGGCTCAAACTCACCAAGAGGATATATTCAGAAAAAGTAACATTTTTATGGAAGTACTACATTTGCTCTGTTTTGCATTTTATATTTGCTTCCATAGACCATACGCTCCATGGCAGAAAACATCACATCTCTCTCTTCACCTTTTATCTGCCATGCCTAAGACTGTGCCTAAAACATGCTGGGTACTCAATATCTATTAAATAATAATTCAAACTTCTCATGGGAATAAAATGTGATCCCTGAAATTCAGGACTGTTATACTGAGAAACTTCAGTTAATTCCTTCATTCAATAAATAACCATGTAATGTCTCCCATGTTCTAGGTGTTGAGGATGTACCAAAGTGTAAGACAGACAAGTTCCCTGCCATTATGGAACATGCATTCCTATTGGGAAAGACTGGCCAGACACCAAGAAAACCAATAAAATTCTCAGTACCGTGAAGGAAGTAACAGGATGGCAGTGATAGAGTGATGAGGTTGGGGATATTACTCAAGGCAGGATGGGCAAGGAAGGCTTTTCTAAGCTGAAGGAACCATGACAGCTCAGGTTTTTATCTCTTAAAACATGTCAGAGATGAAAAGCAATGATTTTAGAAAGCAATGCTTCTCTTGGTAATGAATATTCTGCCAAGAGATGCAACTATATGATGACTAAATGGAGAAAGAAATATCAGTTGCCATGCATAAATGTTCTCCTCCTCTCTGCATTAATATTCATTCTTTTAGGATTAATTACCTTTGCATTCCAAACCTATTCTCTGATGAGAGTAGGGTTTTAATATCTCCTATTTCTATACCCTTCTCTTCCCAAGCAGATAAAATGTTTGAAATTCCTTTATCCAGGACCTACTATTCACAACAGCTAACGTTTTTGCAATTTTCCAAAGTTAGCAATGTAGCGATTTTCCAATTTTCCAAGGTTATTCTGACTGACAGAGATCATGGGCATTTTTTCCAAAATCTTGGGTGATTCTATCCACGAATATTCTTTATTCCTTTGCTAATTTCACATGAATATCTCTTTACTTATGAAACAGTATCACTTTCACCTAGCTACATTTATTGAGGACCAACTGACTTTGTGTAAAAGTGGAAAAAAAAAATTCAGGGTTCAGAACACTAGTAAAGCCTGAGTCAGTCAGCCAGCTTAGTTGGATTCACAGGAATGAATATAAAAATATTTTTATTGATAATCAAAATATGAAAGTAGTAACAACCCTGAGAAAATAAGTTGATCTATCAGATCAGAAAAGAATTTTTTAAAATGAGAGTATCCAATGCAGGCAAAGGGGTGGCGAAAGGCTCTTGTACCCTTTGGTAGAGAAATAAGTTTCCAGAA
This sequence comes from Myrmecophaga tridactyla, assembly GCA_004026745.1. Lineage (NCBI taxonomy): Eukaryota > Metazoa > Chordata > Mammalia > Pilosa > Myrmecophagidae > Myrmecophaga > Myrmecophaga tridactyla. The sequence continues at coordinate 15,524 of PVIY010006739.1, read as the reverse complement.
ATATAATTTTGTAATACATATTAAAAAGTTTTAAATGCATATTGACTTTGACCCCAAAATACCACTCCTAGGAATTTATTTTAAGGAGAATAGACAAAATTATTAATGTGCATGGTTAAGAATCATTGTTACTGTTTACAATAGCAAAATATTGAGAAAAATATAAATATCAATAAGTTATTCAGTGAAATAGGTATGTCTGTTCAATGCAATATTATGGAGCCATTCAAAAGGATGACATGTATAAATGCAGATAAATATAGATATAACCCCATACATAGATACACACACACACCTTATACACACAAATACGTATATGTATACACACATATACACAACATTCATAGAGAGCAGTCAGAGAATTACATCAAAATTCTGATTGTGCTTACTTTGGAGAGTGCTTGCATCAAGAGACAGAATCTTAGAGACTTGTTTTGCTCCTTCAACATATTGTTATTATTTGATATTTGGTTCTTTATTATTAATATAGGAAGATTAATTTCTAAAATGTCTTTATAGTCCATTTCTACTAAACATGAAAAGAAAGGCATGAACTACATTCAAAGAGAGCTAAGCTAGAGTTAGTGATCCAGTAAAGTCTGCGGTAAGGCCAGGAAGTCAGAAGGTTGAGATGACATGTCTGGGATAAGATAAGATGCTCAAGGCACACATAATATTTGTTAAGTTCCTTGGTGCCAAGCAAATATAGACTGCTGGTTTGAAATGGTTTTGGAGCCAAAGAATTCTGCTGGGGCATCTGTTCCATTCATATATTCAGTTCACAATGTCCTCAGCGCTTAAGTTTGTAGAGCCACAACTAAAAAGCTTGGGAGAAGCTCCAGAGGAAAGTGATTCAAAAAAATGGCTAAATGTTAGAAAATGTATTATGCAAAAAAACAACCTCATAAAGCTCTTATTTTGGGTTAAAAAAGAAAAAGAAATTAAACTATTAAAAGAGTTCATGACAGTTTTCATACAAATCAAGGGCTTTCTTTAGTAGAGGAAAATAATGTGTATTATTTTCTAATGGTATAAAGATCATACTAATAACAATGATATGAGTAAGTATCATGAAACAATCATCTAACCATAAGAGTCCTAAGGTAAGTAATAACTTGTCAAGGGAGCTGTGGTCTTAAGAACAGAGCTGATTATTGTCTTTCATAATAGTTTGAATGTGGTTTTGCCCAAAGGCCTGGTGGACACCCTACAAGATATCTCAAAAATTCTGTCTAATCCATTCTAAACTGTCAGCCTTTGAAAATAGGGTAGAATGCAAACTACCCCAAAAGTGCTTCTTCTCAACTCACATACAGAAACTTGTATATACAAATGACTGTTCCAATGTAGAGATCAGGAAGATTTTAGAAGATCAGGAAGATTTTAGAAGATGATTGCAGAACCAACCAGAGTATGCAATCTCAAGTAGAATTCCACAACAATTTTTCACTTGCCCAGAGGGGAGAGGATATTAGAGTAGCACTATATGACAGGACAAAATCAAAGAAATGCTACAAACTGAGTAGGCAAGCAAAAAAACAAAAACAAATCATAAGTCATCAACATTTTAATTGTGTACACAATTTCAGCCCATGTGCCATAACAGTGAATGTGGGAGTTGACAGCAAGAGATAAAAATGGAAAAGATTGGGGAGAATGAGGGAGAGCAGCCACACATATTTTTGAAACCAGCAAACAATGACAGCAACTGCAACGAAACTTCTTTGGGCAAACGTGGCATGAACAACAACAGTCATACTCACAGGGTATGCTCAATATGCAATCAACAAACATTCAAGAAACAAAACTAATATCTGCAGTTTGGATAGCCAAACCAGTGACAACGGCAGGGAGTCTTTACACCATCTACTTGAGGCTAGAGAGAACTAAAAATTACATACCTGTCTTCAAACAATGTTCATCAAAGTCATGGCAGCAACTGCTATAGCTCTTACACAAGTTGTCACATCTACAATTAGGAGGTTCAAGCTCTTGAAGTTCATAGCATCTGCCCTTGCAAGATCCAGAGGTTAGAATCCAGGCCGAGTCTGATAACACTAAAAGGAACAAGAGGCAAAGACAATGAATGGGCTTGGCAGTGGGTGATGTCACCTTGGGGAAGCAGTACAGTGGGGTGATGCAGGCAGACATGGGTTTACAAAACCAGCTCTATCACCTCCTAGCTTTGAACTTTGGGCAGATTACTTATCTTCCTTGCGTTATGTTTCCTCATCTGAAAAGTGAGGGATAAGTAAAAGTAACCTTAAATTGTAATGAGGATTATATGAAACAAATAATGAAAAACATTTAGCAGGTATCAGGCATACAGAAAATGTAACACATGTTGGCTATTGGTTGTGTTACTATTAACTATTATTACTACAAAACTGTGGATCCATAGTGTCTTTGTGGATATTAATGATGACAACAGAGACCAGTACTTTGATCTATTCTTTAGAAGCAAGAGCTCATTTGCCTCTTTGAAAATCCATAGCCTTTTGTAAGGAAAATTGAGCCCATGTGTTATAACCGGGTGAGCATATGGGATTGGAATAAAAAGAAGACTTTTAAGGACTCTTCCAACCATAAAATCTACTCCTATAGCTAGGGTTACACAGCACAAATTCCACAGTCTTGGCTTGTCAAAAATAAATCCTCTATCATTTTCATTTGACATAATTGTAGATCTAGAAATCCCAAGATTCAACTAAAATTTTGAAAAAGGGAATTCGGTGATATGAAAATTCTACAACTTTGTAATAAACAAGCAATGTAAGTTCAAAAATTAAATAACTCCAATTGCAATAGCACTCAAAGGATAAAATATCCAGATATAAATTTAATAAGATGTGTATAGAACCTACATGATAAACACATTAAAATTCTACAAAAAAAAATTTAAGAAGATCTAATTAAATAGAAAGGCATACCATCTCAGAGTTTAAAATATTGATAAGGTAAAACTATAAATTCTTCCTAAATAAATCTAAGGATTTAATGCAGTCACAGCAAAAAAATGTCTAAAGGATTTCTTGAAACTTCAGAAGGTAATAAAAGATTTATCCAAATATAACAACATGAAATTGAAAAGAACTACAAAGTAAAAGTAATTTGGTGGAGACAAGAGTAAATTATATTCTGAAGTTTGATAATTAAAACAGATTGTTGATAGAGAATAAATGGATTAATGACAGGGACGAGAAATGGGGCCAAACATGAGAATTTATTTATAATATATATAAACAGAAGAAGAAAGAAATATTAATCAGTAAATAGTGCAAAAACAAATGGCTAACTGGAAAAAATTAAGTTAGTTTCTCATCTTAGCTTATAACATAATCAATTTCTAAAGAGGGAAAAGATGAAGTGTTGGACCTATTGTTAGGAACGCAGATTTTTGCAAAATAGATTCATAAATATTTCTATCAACATACAAAAATGCCTATAGATCTGACCCAAAAATTCCATTACCAGGAATTTATCACATATGTATTTGCAAAAGGTTGCCAAGACAATGCATGCATAAATGTTCATTGTTCATTGTGATCTTTTGTAATAGGGTTGAGAAAACCCTGAAACAACCGAAGTTTCTTACCCCATCAGGAAAAAATCACTATAGCCATAAGTGGAATACTGGCCAACCCTTTGAAAGAATGAATCAGATCTGTACACATTAATATGGTAAGATCTAAAAAATATATAAATAAGCTTTTTTAAAGAGCATAATGCACAGTGTTATAGTATTAAATATTATATATACTATTTTGTGTTGAAATAGATATAAAATAGCAGTAATGATAAAGAGAAATAAAAATGAAACTAGAGCTAGGGATGAGAAAAAGGAGAGAGGAAGGGAGGGCACGAGGAAAGGAGATATGGAGAAAACGTGCAGGTGTATATAAATTCATAAAGGTACAGAGGTGAATAACTTTTTTTCCTGTAAGAAACTGTTTACAGGTGTTACTTTTAGGGAAAATGACTGAAAAGGGGGGAGGCAAAGAAACTTTCACTTATCGATTTTTACCTATCTGTCGTTTGACATCTCTAATGTTTTGACATGTGTCACTTGTGTATTAATGTGGCCAGGTTCTGGTGTCCAGTTGTTTGGTCAAGTGAGCACTGACCACCTTGTTACTGTGAGGATATTTTGTGGATTTAAAATCATTAGTCAGGGCGGCTGCCGTGGCTCAGCAGGCAGAGCTCCGACCTGCCGTGCTGGAGGTCTGGAGTTCGATCCCTGGTGCCTCCTGCCCATATGCAAATTAAATAAATAAATAAATAAATAAATAAAATCATTAGTCAGTTGATTGCATCTGTAGCTGATTATATCTATAATCAAAAGTGATTGCCTTCAGCAATGAGAGAAATCTCATCCAATCCATTGAAGGCCTTAAGGGAAGAACTGATGAGTTAAGCAGGCAGAGAGATTTTCTATCTTTACTTCAGCCCTTCAGCCAGTCAGCTTCTCCTGGGGAATATATGGAAAGCTTCACTGGAGTTCCCAACTTGCAGCCTGCACTATGGAATTTGGATTTGCCAATCCCCAGTAATGTGAGCCAATTCCTCTAATAAATCTCATGAGATTTACATACATACATACACGGAGAGCCTGTTAGTTCTGTTTCTCTGGCATACCTGACTAATACTTCACTTGATAAAAAATCAACCAGATGTTTAGAACCATGTACTTACTGATCAGCACTACAAATATAAATAAGTTCTTGTATGAACTACTTCAAAGGTATGACACTTGTACAAAGAGTTACTAATAGAGGGGTATATGGGAAAAACTACTTATTGTATGCTATGGTCTATATTTAACAGGAATACTTCTCTAGTACCACAACAATACTAGGGGTAAATAATTGGAGTAGAGGGCAAGACTTAAGGGGAGTTTTGTATTTTCTCTTTGGTGTGGGTGTGTCTATCTTTTCTTTTTCTCTTTGGAGCAATGAAAATTGTATAAAATTGTAAGTGATGATGATTGTACAACTAAGTGGGGTTACTGTGAAACACTGTGTATTTTGGAGAAAATATATACTATATGAATATATTTCAACAAAATCTGCAGATTCAAAGTAAATAAACAGAAAGATTCAAGTGCTAGAGAAAATGTGGAGAAACAGATATACCTATTCAATGTTGATAAGATAACAGAACTGAAGATAATATAGCAGACCCACAGAAGGCTAAATATAGGGTCACCATATGATTAGGTACTCACATTACTGGGACTATACTCAAAAGAACTGAAAGCAGAGACTTGAATAGACATTTGTGCAATGATGTTTATCATTATTCATGATACCCAATGGATGGAGGTAGCCAAAGAGTACCTTAACTGAGAAGCAGAGGGGCAAACTGTGGTGTATACAAATGATGGAATATGGTGTGGCTTCAGAAAACAATGAAGTCATGAGGCAAATGAGGGAATGAAATCTGAGGACATTATGTTGAGCAAAATAAGCTAGAAACAAAAGGACAAATATTGTATGGTCTCTTTTAGAAAACACTTGTAAGAAAATCGGGGCTTAGATTATAAGGTCTTACAGCTTTAAGTGTTATTTTTAAATTCTGGGATGCCACGTTATATGCATATAACCTGGTATTTTCCTGGAGCTTTGGGAACTTGTGTGACTAAGAGAGTCCCACAGCTCTGAAAGTCAGCATAGCTACATACAGCAACTGTTAAAGAAACTGAAAAGGAGACCAGGCTTCAATAAGAAATAAGAACAAAGCTGATCTGGTTGAGAGTAAGGTAAATCAGAATAAAGGGTAAATATTATCTGTATTTTAGAACTTCACATATTGTATGAGACCAAAAGAAGAGGGTTTATTTTGTTCAAGCCCTAAATTTTCTGTAGCACACAATCTAACTTAACCTATCTGGCCAATTCATTTAAAGAACCTAAACACATGAGTCTAGAATTAGGAACAAGCTCTTACAATTCTATATAGCTTAATATAATACTCAGATATGTACCAGAGTATGTTGAGCAGATGATTAAAATGTATTGGCCAAGTCACTAAAGGGACTGGAAAGAAAAATATAGAACTATTAAACTTTTCCACCTGGGAAATCCCTGATACTCTCTTAAACATTAGGGACTCCCAAGTTAATAGGCCAAGCCCTTGATCTTGAGGCTTGCTCTTATGAAACTTATTTCTGTAGCAGGGAAGCTAAGCCTACCTATAATTATGCTTAAGAGCTACTTCCAGAGAACCTCATCTGTTGCTCACAAGTGGCCTCTCCCACCCTCTAAGCCCAATTCTGCAAGTAAAATCATTACCCTCCTACTATGTGGGACATGGCGTCTAGGGATGAGCCTGGCCATGTACTGTGGGATCCATAATGTCTACCTGACCAAAAAGGGGGAAAGACATGTAACAAAATGAAGTATCAGTGGCTAAGAGATTTCAAACCATGCTGAGAAGCTATTCTAGAGGTTAATAAAAGCTTCAGGTAGATAGGGCTAATTGCCACGGGTTGGGGGGGGGCAAGCCCCAACCAACAGTATTCCTGAAAGCCCTAAAGAATACCCAGGGCTCTGTCAGAGACTCTATAAAAGTCTCACTCATTACGATTATTTTTTAGAAACCTAAAACCTCCAGATGGTTCCTAGACCAGATAAGCCCTGAAACCCAGAGTTAACAGGTTCCCCAAGAGCATCAACCAGTTTTATCTCCCCTACCCCATAATGTTGACACCCCTTTTTAACATGGAGAAGTTAGAATAGTCATTACTCAAATATCCCTAAAGATTGAAAGAAGGATCAAGGGAGAAGGAGGAGTTGTAACAGAGAAGATAGGATTTAACAAATGAGTATGATTTCTAAATCATTATATTGATATTTCTTTTAAGTCTCCAGTGTCTTACAGCAGCTAGAAGGAAAAATCCATAATTGTGGAACTGTGACCCATACCATACTTGTTTTATAACTGCTTGTTCAAATTTACTTTGAAATTTATCTTTTTGTATAAGTTATATTTCACAAAAATGCTTTAAAAAATTTAACCAGAGCTGTCTATTCTTTGGAAGTTTTTGTTTGTTTTATTGCTTACTTGCTACTTTTTTGCTAACAAATGTTCTCTCATCCTAACAAAAGTTATTTATAACATGCTACTTGTAATTTTATTTTATTTACATGTTTCTGTATTTTCCATTTTTTAATAATTAGTATGTACTACTTTTTAAATAAAGGAAAAAAAAAAGAAGCAGGAGAACAAATGTTAAAAGATATTTATAGGCTCACCCAAGTCATTTTTCTGAACATCCTGTTCATTCCTTAATCCTTTGTCCTCTTTAAAGTTAGAATCACCCAATCCTAGCCTTTATGTCATCAGATTAGTTCAACTAAAGCAAACAGATTCACTAGACCATGAGATGTAAAACGCTTTTGCATGGGTGATTCTAGGATGTTAAAATATATACAAACCACACCAGTTCAGTTTAGGACATAATGTAAGGTTTACAAAGCAATGCCTTACCTCTCATCCATTAACCACATTCTTTATCGACTTTGGCCAAATTATCAATAGTGCGTGCTGGACCATAAGAAACTATGAGTTGAGGAGTGAAAAAAAAAAAGGTAGAGAAAGCCCTCTAGTTAAAATAAAGATAAGATAAACACTTATAATTGAATTATTTTTTTATTAAGGGTATTGCTTATTCCAACAGCCACTCAGTAAATTTGGAGTCATATTCATTCCCATGAGCTCCCCACATAAATCTGATTAGCTAAGCTTATCGCTGAGATAATATGAGATCTACAGGGATAGATAAAAACTTGGACTGCTAACCATTCTTTAGTTGTCCTGTCTCCTCTTCCTTATGGTGTCCCATCATGAATTTAAAATTGTCCTCATCCCATGCCCTTTGTTTTCCTTCATCATGATTTCTTCTCTATTGCTTTCTTCACTTTCAAAATATCTATATGGCTTTATAGTCTTTCTTCATCCACTCTTTCAACATAATTTTTAAAATTTTTTAACAACATTAATGATTCCTTAAATTTGTCCCACGCTTTTAGTAGAAAATAAAATTGAATCTAACTCAGTAACTCGCCCCAGTTATAATCCTCCTTGCCAATCCTTAGACTAAAGACAGCTTTGCTAAAGTTTGCTTACACTGATGATGCAAAGACATATTGCATCAAAAATACTGTACTCAATTTTGGGTTATTGAGTGCTTCAAAAAGTATAAATTTCTGGGCTGTGTTGATTAGAGGATACAGAAGCCCAATTCTTGGAGACTTGGATTCAGCTGACAATAGCAGGAAGAGAGATGAGAAGATAAACTGAATCATAATAGGACTTCTTCAAACCCAATAACCTCAGGAAGTTTGAGCTGCTGACCCTTTTTAAGGAAAATAAATGCTAAATAGAAGAATAGTCACACTGCATTTACAAGGTCCTCTCCACTTGAAGCATTTCTTCTCATGACCAGCTGTAGCCCTATTCCTTTCATACGATTTCTATGTTTCATCCTCCATGTTCTGGCTTTTCTGTTCCATAACCAGGCTCAGTGCCCTTTTTCGCACACCCAGCCTGAGGACAGATTTCAGGACATCTCACTTTATCGTACCTGAATTAATGGTCAAATATGGAAAGGGTCCCTGACTTATTAAAAGTCTGAGTTCTAAGATCTGTAAAGCCATTTTTTCCCTGACATATGTCGAAAGAATATCTATGTGAATCCTTAAGTTCTAGAACTTATCAAGACACAATCTTTTGATGTATCCCATATTATGCATCTTAGATCATTACCAAGACCTCCAAAAAAGATTAGAACTAATTTTTAAGTTTAAAAAGAAACAGGAGTATCAAGTCAGAAATGTATGATAAGTTTGATGAGAGTTTGGGATTTTTTATGAGGCATCTGCCAATACTTTATGAGATTCAAACTCTATTGCTGCCATTTTAATTACATATTTTAAGTGATGATATTTTATTTCTGAAATACATGTTAGTTCCAGGATCTGGGGGAAAAAATGTGGTCAGTTTTGACAGATAATTTTTTTTTTTAAAAAAACAGGGACTTCAAATTTTAATATGTGTATATGTGTGTGTGAATGTGTATATATATACATACATTGCATAAAATTTCTATGCATTCCTTATTTTTCACAGAAGCATAATTTTATTATTTAAAGAAACAATATAAAACTTGATTCATTTCATACAAATTCATAATTCTGATAGAAATAACAGCTGTTGTGAAGATATTTTTACTTAGTTAAGTAAAACCTTATTTCTAAAATATTCCATCTTACCATCCATATTCAGAGGTACTGTTATAGAATTCTGGTGCCATTCACTTTATGATAAAGGGGAAAACTGTTGATAACTTAATTAGACTACTGAAAATATCCTAATTCAGTACCAGACTTGTGATCCAACCATTACTTCAACCTGGACTCCCAATAATACCCCCTCTAAACCCTCCTGCAAAACAGAAACTTTAAGATTTGGATGATGGCCAATGAGAGAGGCAACGTTTTAAGTTTTAAAACATTTAGCTCAGTCTAAAGCTGGAAGGTTCTGGGGCTATTTTTCAGGGTTTAGGATACTGCTCTCTTTCTGTTCTTCTCATTCTCCTTGGTTCTCAGCCCAAGTATTTCCTGAAAGTGAGAGTCAAGTCTTGAAATGGGTTTCAGATTGATTATGTTGCCTCCTTTCCTCAAGGGCATGTCTGCCTTGTTTGGAGCATGAAGTGCAGAGAAGGAAAAAGAAAGAGTGGATGACCATTCAAGATGTGCCCAACGCTAGATTTAATACTGTATTATTGTACTTCTTCTTGAGCATATGACTCATTCTTTCTTGTCATATAAGCTTATATCAAGTTGAAGTTGCCAGTTTTTCTTGATGCTTTTGACCTCATCCCTTACAAGCGGCACTTACATAGGCACCTGTGTGTCAGTTTCTCTGCTTCCTAAATATATGACATCACTCTTTATAACTATCCATCACTGTGGCATCACTGTTCTCTCCTCCTATTCACAGCAGCTGGGCCAGATTTCAGACCTTTAATATATACATATATATATTATATATATATATATATATATATATATATATATATATAAATAGGTCCACCTAGAAAGTTTTCAAACACCTGTACTTTCAGTGTATCTATAAATGCAACATCTTCATGTAGAAAGACCTGAGTAACTAAAAGAAAACAGATTTCTATATGATTTAAGCAAGTTGAATACTTTTAATTCAACTTCTAAACCACTCAGGTAGTGTTAATGATGGTAAGTGGTGGTCCTGGCCTGAATGATTTACAAATCTGCAACAGAAGAACAAAAAGTTGTCATTTTAAACCACCAGTACTGTTAACTGGATAGAGGTGTAATTTTAGATACTGGCCTTCAAACCTATATAGCATTTTCTCCTTTGAAACTCTTTTTAGATCAACAGAGAAAACATTATCCCCATTTTCAGATGGGAAAATGAGATCTGTAGTTAACTTGAGTTAGCAAAGTCCTAGCTGCAATTTAGATAAACTGACTATAACTATAGGATCTTTTTCATTAACAAAGGATTTTTCCATTTTTGGCTCATAGTTCCAAACATTAGAAGTTCCTTTTAAAACATATGATTTGGGGAGATTTGTTGCTTTTTATTGATTTAAGCATCTAAGTTGAACTTTATTGAAGACTGAGATTTCTGGGTATGCAAAGAATAGGAAGACATTCTACAGTTTTAAGACATGAAACTATTACCCAAAGCCCCTATTTAGCAAAGAATTGAAAATGCCTACGGCCTCCTTAGATTCTAATTCAGATCATTTCATTCCATTGAGTTGTTACCCCTGATTTCCACAGACTTTAACACCTGCTGTGATATTCCTCATGAGATAGTTATCCTTGGGACTAATGGCTGATATTGACAACTACTTTACAATTTCCCACATCTGACTCTCCCACTTAAAAATAGCTTTCCATTGTTGCATGAGATCCCTAAAGTTATCAATAGGCAGGGACCATCTCATTCCTAATGCCATTTTCTGCTCTCTACGATTTGCAAAGAATAGCTTTACTCATAAAGCATAAAGTTTAGCAACATGCTTCCTAATTCATATCTGCCTATGAATTTCATTCACATACTTTTAAACTTCCCTTTCAAGCCACTAAAAATGATGATGAATTTGATGTGCTTTCAAGTCCCTATTAATCATCTATTGACAACCTCACAAATTTCCCTGTCTTTCAAGTATTAAATCGCCTGTATTTCAAAGAGAATATTCCATTTCCACCTGGAGACCAAAAGAGTAAACAAGCTTCAATGAAGCAGACACCCCCATAACACCAAACACATTCACATATGCACATGTATATGAATATACAAACAGCAAATTCTCCTGCTGTCATAAGGCAAATCAAGTCAGACACGTCAGGTGTATGGCACAGAGCTGTCAAACTGAATTGCATTTATTTGCATTTTTTTGAAAATTTATTCCAGCCATCTCATTTACCAGAGTGCCCATTCCTTCTATCCTACAGAATTATAATTAGCTATGCTCATTTCATATCTCCTAGTAAATTTATAGTTTTTTTCAAGATCTGGTAGAAGAAATATATTCCACCATGACTTCACTAGGTCCTGACGATAACTCCAGCTAACAAGTGTGCTAGTTAATTAATTATAACAGCTTGTTTGCACTGCCACAACCTTGAAACTAACTCCCCAGTCCATAGTACAGCAGCAAGAGTGCACATGTGTGCAGGGCATTCCCAGCTGTTGTGGAGGATTCGGAGGAGGCACAACTATTATTAAACAAGAAACACATGCTTTTAAACGGCAGCGCCTGCCCTGATTAGTCTGAGGCTTGCCAAATATGAATACCTTTTGTTTTCCTATTTGTCAAAACAAGCTTGAAGCATGGAGCTTCCCAGGATTTCTTTGGTGCCTCAAAGGGTTGTTGAAAATGGGCATGGCTACTTTTCCTCCCAGGGTCTTGTTCTAATGTACATGTAGAAATTTGCACAATGTTCTCAGATGTGAAGGCTCTGCTAACAGGATAACCAATCAAATGTATTATTTGAGGGAGACTCTTTCCAATTATATGTAGCGTTTAAAAAGAAAAAAAAAATGTTTTAACATTTCACTATGCTTTCCCCCAGTTTTTAAAACACATCTGTGGTCCTTATTCAGGAGAAATAACCCCAATCCTAAATAGCAAGGAAAAAAAACATCAAAAGAAAATTTTTATAAAGATTGTGCAGGCTTACCAAAACTCTAAAACTCAGACTTAAGTTGCATTGTACCCCAAGACTAAGCTTCATATAGATAGGCATTTAATATATTTTTAAAAATATATCCTGGGTGGGCTATGGTGGCTCAGCAGGCAGAATTCTTGCCTGCCATGTCCCAGACCCGGGTTCGATTCCCAGTGCCTGCCCATGTAAAAATATATATATATCCTGAAGGTCTAAAATAATCAATGATTTAATTAATTCAAGATATTATTTTTGATATTATCTATAAGCATATTCATGATCACTTAGATTATATAGCAATTTATTTCTGCATGCTTTCATAATCTGTTTCCAAAAGTATCATTGATTCATTAGTTCTTGTAACTGTTTATCACATATGGAAATAATTTATTACGAACAAAATATTTTCAAGGATTAATAAATCTGATCTATGCTCTGCCAGTTCTCTAATAGAGAGCCAACAAATTTAAGAAGCAAAGAAACAGAATGGATAGAATCATAGACATTTTTTTAATCCAGAAGGAAAGGAGAAATCATCTAGACCTGCTCCTGGTAATTCAGGTAAAGAAACAGATTCCACAAGTGACTTGTCCAAGACTACACAGCAATTTACACTAATCCAGGGTGAGAACTCACGTCTCCAGAATGCCAGTCTAGAGCTATCATGACCATTTTCTAAGAAAGTCAATTTTGAAAATGAGTGACTTGATTTTACAAATTCATTAAGGAAACAGCATGTCATTCTTTTCATATTGGTTGTAGCTGAACTAATGAGATATTAAGACAAAACAGATAAAAGCATTCCTCTTAGGTTGCAACTGAATTAAGGATATATTAAGACAAAACAGAAAAGAACCAGCAATGGGCTCTCCAGCTTGACTTGCCCACATGACCCTTCTCAGGCTCCGAATCCCCTGGGTGTGCAATCACAGCGGGTGTTAATGAGAGCAACACTCTTCCATCCATAAGAAAAAGAGGCCTTTGAAGAAAGTATTTGTTACTAATAAAAACAAGATTCGCCCGCAGTGAACCACTCTCCTCTCCCTCCCCATCAGAAGACAATTCATTTTGTCCATTTGGCTCCCTGGGGCTGCAATTTTTATGATCTATTTTCTCACTCCTCACCCCAACCACACCCCACTTCAACTCACCCACCCACTTCTAATATTGTTCTTTCAACCCTCGGAGATGACTCAAAAGTAACTTATTTGATGTAAGGAAGACTTAGTATTCTGGCAATATATATATATATATATATATATATATCATGACTTGGTTAACAATAAAAGCTTATGCTGGCTTAAACAGAGACAAGTGATAATCAAGTCAAGAAATACAGAGAAAAACAAACTTAAAACAGAGACAGGTGATATCAAGTTGAGAAATACATAGAAAAACAAAATTCACTGGAAGGTAGACAGACATGCTGGGACGTCAGGGAAAGTCAAGAAAATATTGCCCCCTAGAGTACCCATTACTTAAAATGTAATTTTTATTTATAAAACCATCAGCAGCTCCAATTTCCAGGAAATTAACCAACTCATTACTTAAGACCTGGTCAGCTCAGTCCCCTCAGTCTGGACAAGGAGCTCCTTTATAAGAATTCCCACACTACTTTGGAGCAGTATATTGTAAAAGGAAACTCTTTCACTTTAGTTCTATTAAGTCACGGTACTCTGTTAAATCTTAGCTTTCCTTATGCCAAAAGAAAAAACAATGAATACAAGTCAATCTTGTAAGCTCTTTCGTGCACCCTCTCTATTTTGTTTTTGCTCCTTTAAGCAAATCTTACTCTTCTAGTAATTCTTTACTCTTTAAGAAATTTCTGAAGTTTCTTAAAGACAGTTTGCACCTTTTTTTAAAATTTCTATCTCTCCTTGTCCCAGATCAGAACTTTCAGATGGCAGAAACTACATTCCCTCATATGACAACAAACTGGACTCATCTATCTCCAATATTAAGCCAACACCTGTTCTCACCACTTCTACTTTAACACTGGAGATTAGCAAGGGAGAGTTTTTATCTTAACATTCATAAACTTCAGAATACAAAGATTTAAACAGCTCTCACAAAGTAATCACAAATGCTCACTCTAATTAAAACCACATTCTCTCACCTGAATTATATACAATAGCTGGTTTTATTCCAGAACAATCTAGGACTAAAGTGGTTTATACTGCAAGAATATCTTTAAAATGAATTCTTAATGAGCTTACATTTATTACCTATTGCATGATAGTTTTAAAGGATCGAAAACAAGAGAAACTGCCACACTTACCTGCAGGAGGGCCTTCTTCGTATCCCTCTGCCCTCTTAATTCGATTTGCTGTGTATCCTAAGCAGATATTGACTCCAATGGCAAACGTGAACAGGGATATTGCCTAAGGGAATCAAGAGATCGAGTTGTCAAATACAGTCAGGCAGGGCTAAATAAACCACAGTACGTGAAGGCAGTCCAGACGACTTCACCATCATCCTCCAGTCCCACGACTTTCAAAACGCATCCTAAAGTGCCAGCTTCCTTTTAAAAACAACAACACAAAAGGGAATCCAAAATTGTTAACTGATTCTGAAGAGCAAGCATTTCCCCCGTCATCCCATCCTTTGCCTACCTGACGCTTCTGGAAAGAGGGGCTTCCTGCCATCCCGGAGGATTCTTGGAAAGTCTCTTGCAGTGAGTTCTCTTTCCTTACAACTGAATGCACTGCTTTTGGGGCTCTGAGTTCAGTCAATTAACTGCAAGTAATCCCACCTGGGAAGTTGACAGGCTCAGCTGATTTGCCCAAAGCTTGATTTCATCACAGGTTGTTCACAAATCACAGCTCTGAGCAGACGAGGCTGGAAGCATCCCCCTCCTTTCTCCCCACCCCCTTATCGATCCCTCCCCACCGCGCAGACTTTCATGTGGTCTCCTCTGGCAACGTGAGGGTTTCTTAAGTTGCTGTGGCCAATAACAGTGCATGTTCCTTTTCCTTCCCTCACATACAAAAAAAAAAAAAAAGTTTTTTAAAAAGAAACCAAATGTATTTCATCCGATAAAAATGAAACACGGCCGTAGAAGGATTTCTCCCGGCTCCAAAGCTTTTTAAGGCTTACAATGTAGTTATTCAATGTAGTCAACCTCGCAACTTTACTTTAAAAAAACAAAACAAAACAGGGAAAGTCTTATAATTTATAAACCTAATAGCTTTCCCTGCCTTTCCCATTTATTTATTTTTCTGGCGTTTAAACGACCCGGTACCTAATGCCAGATAGTCTAGCTACGCCTGACTCCTCAAATGTTTCTCACGATGAAATCCC
>PVIY010006738.1:0-85780 GCA_004026745.1 Myrmecophaga tridactyla | reverse complement strand
GAGTCATGTCCCACGTAGAGAGGAGGAGGGCAGTGAGTTTGCTTGTCATGTTGGCTGAGAGAGAGGCCACATCTGAGCCACCGAAAAGGTTCTCTGGATGTGACTCTTAGGCCTAATTTTAAGTAGGCTTAGCCTATCCTTTGCGGGGTTAAGTTTCATATGAACAAACCCCAAGATTGGGGGCTCAGCCTATTGCTCTGGTTGCCCCCACTGCTTGTGAGAACATCAAGAATTCTCCACTTGGGGAAGTTGAATTTCCCCCCTTTCTCACTACTCCCCCAAGGGGACTCTGCAAATACTTTTCTATTCACCGTTCAAATCCTTCTGGGATTTATCAAGGTATCACTCTGGACAAACCTACAAAATCTCATGCCCTATTCAAGGTTCCAAGGATATTCAATTAAGCTGTCCACATAAGTTATATTAGGAAATGTACTAGTCAGAATATAAATTTTGTACCAAATAAATATTTTTTGCTTTAGTCTCACACATAAGTTAAAGTTTTAAAATGTTAATTGCCATCTATTTTCAATACCCTGCAGTATTGACATTCCTTTGTTCTTCCTTATGCAAAAAAAATTTTAAATTTGTACATTTACTCACTATCATTATACACTCTAGCCATTCCTAGACTATACCATCTCAGTCTTTATCACCTATCTTTCTAATTTCATTTGTGCCCCCAGGCCTCCTCCCTCTATAATTGTCACATTCAGCTTCATTCAGTGTTCTAACATTATTGTATTACAGTTAGGTGGTATTGTGCTGTCCATTTCTGAATTTTTACAGTTAGTCCTGTTGCAAAATCTGTATCCCTTCTGCTCCAATTACCCAATATGTACCCTCTTTCTATCTCCTGATGATCTCTAGTACCAACTGAAATTCTCTAAGTTTGTTCACTAATGTCAGTTCATATCAGTGAGACTATACAGTATTTGTCCTTTTGTTTCTGGCTAATCTCACTCAGCATAATGTCCTTAAGGTCCATCCACATCATTACATGCTTCATAACTTTCTTCTGTCTTACAGCTGCATAATATTCCATCATATGTATATACCACAGCTTGTTTAGCCACTTGTCTATTGATGGACATTTGGGCTGTTTCCATCTCTTGGCAATTGTAAATAATGCTGCTATAAACATTGGTGTGCAAATGTCCATTTGTGACCTTGTCCTCATGTCCTCTGAGAAAATACCTAGTGATGGTATTGCTGGGTCTATTGGCAATTCTATACTTAGCTTCCTGAGGAACCGCCAAACTGCCTTCCACAGTGGTTATACGATTTTACATTCCCACCAACAGTGGATAAGTGTGACTCTTTCTCCACATCCTCTCCAACACTTTTTGCTTTCTGTTTTATTGATAATGACCATTCTGGTGGGTGTGAGATGATATCTCATTGTGGTTTTGATTTGCATTTCCCTAATAGCCAGGGAAGTTGAGCATCTTTTATTCATGTACCTTTTGGCCATTTGTGTTTCCTCTTCTGAGAAGTGTCTGTTTACGTCTTTTGATCATTTTGTAAATTGGGTTGTCTGTCTTTGTGTTGTATATTCTGGTTACTAGACCTTTATCTGATATATCATTTCCAAATATTG
Organism: Myrmecophaga tridactyla; assembly: GCA_004026745.1. Classification (NCBI taxonomy): domain Eukaryota; kingdom Metazoa; phylum Chordata; class Mammalia; order Pilosa; family Myrmecophagidae; genus Myrmecophaga; species Myrmecophaga tridactyla. Next base: position 84,180 of record PVIY010006738.1, on the reverse strand, counting down.
CCTCCCATTGTGTAGGCTGTCTTTTTACTTTCATGATGAAGTTCTTTGATGCACAAAAATGTTTAATTTTGAGGAGTTCCCATTTCTTTCTTTCTTTCTTCAATGCTCGTGCTTTGGGTATATGCTGTTATAAACAGCATATAAATGGGTCTAGGAAACCACCTCCTGTTATGAGGTTTATAAGATATTTCCCTACATTTTCTTCTAAAAGTTTTATGGTCTTAGATCTAATGTTTAGGTCTTTGATCCATTTTGAGTAAATTTTTGTATAGGGTATGACATATGGATCCCCTTTCATTCTTTTAAGGTGGATATCCAGTTCTCTAGGCACTATTTATTGAAGAGACTGTTCTGTCCCAGATGAGTTGGCTTGACTGCCTTATCAAAGGTCAATTGCCCATAGATGAGAAGGTCCCCACATTTATTTTTAAATAACATAAAAAACAAAATTGAGAGCTTATTTATACAATAACCTTGGTTTAAATAATATGCCTGTGTCTGCAAAGTAAATTGGATTTCCATAAATTATCTAGTTCTAGCTCTAGCTTTGTACATATAAACCTTCAAGTGGATAATTAATTTAATGCATCGAGAGAAACTCTATCTGATTGTTAGGAACTGTATTAAAATAATTACGTCCTGTTTGATGGAAATCTGGGCTTCTAACTGACCAAGAACACAACATAAGCACTTCAATGTTGTGCTCCCGGGAATGTATGTGTCTATCAGTCAGACAATCAAGTAGTCAAAGATCTATGCCCCAATCCACTGAACTCCATGGCTCCCTACCACATCTTTAAAGGTTCTTTAAGGAACAAGTGGTAAATTCTGTCTTTGTAATACCAGTAAGAGATGGGGTTTATGAAAAAATAAATTAAAATTCTGGTGTAGTTGTATACCAGTCTTATTGTCTGTCTGCCCCTCTAGATTCATTCTCTGCCCTGCCCTGCCTTGCTTTCCACTTAGGGAGCTGGACTCTAGGGAATGCACAGCCTCGGTTCTTACCCTTAAGCTTCTGGGGAGGGAGTGGGGGGACTCTCCCAGTGAGAACTACCAGTAGACAGCAGAGAGGGGCTATGCATATACCCCTGCCACTTTCCTGCTGGGCTACCTTTAACCATACATTTTGCAAGATGACGGCTCTCAATGTTTACAACTTCTTGGCTTCAGTAACATCATTTTTTTCCCTCTCCCTTCCAGGCTCCGGGCATTTATGGCTGGGCTTCTATTGCCATGAGTCTCTGGGCTCCTCGCCATCCCTTTATGTTTCTGCTCACCCTACTCTTAAATCCACAACTATTGCTTCCATTATACTCTATTAAACTAGTCCTTTTAGTCAATAGAGTGTATCATCTGCGTCCTGCTAGAACCATGGCCGATATACCTGGCTTGGTCTTCACTATTGCCTCCATACAAGCGAGGCAGGTCACTTCATTCAGCACTATAGTGTAACAACAACATCAGCAAAATAATGAAAGCTTATGACATGCCAGAGTAAGTGTCTCACAGAAAACCAAGAGGTGGATGAGGCAAGTAACTTGGCTGTAATCTCCCAGCCAAGAAATTGTAAAGGTGAGCTTCACTCCAGGAACACTGACTATGGAAACTGGACTTTTTAAACACTGTTTATTTTGAAATAATTTAAAACTTACAAAACAGTTGTAAAAATAATATGAAGCCCATGCAGAGAACTCCAACATACCCCTACCCCCACTCCAATACCCAGATCCATTAATTTTATTCCCATATCATCTACCTGTCTATCCATCCATCCATTTTCTGTACAATTTGAGAGCAGGTTGAACACATCATCTTCCTTAGACACATAATACTTACATGTACATTTTTTTTCCTATGAACAAAGGCATTCACTTACATAATCACCTTAAGAGCAGTTAAGTTCAAGAAATTTAATGTTGATGTAAACCTTACTGTCTATATTCCAATTTTTCTATTGTCCCAATAATTCCTTTCAAGACTTTTCTCCTTCATTCTCAGATCCCATTTAGTATCATATATTGTGTTTACATGTCATTCTCTCTTTATGTTTTTTTCTAAATTGTGGAAACATATACACAATATAAATCTTTCCACCCAAATCCCTCCCAAGCATACTATTTGGAAACTGCATTTAACCACTTGATGCTCTTCTATAGGCAGCTGCCTAAACAACGGACATGAATGGCAAAATAAGGAGCTTCCTACTTTCAACTATCCGAATATAAGTTTTCCCTCATAGGTCTGAGAGTCCTACCATGACAAGTCTGTTTCTCAAAGACTAGACTATTATGCCCCAAGATATTAAGACTGGATGAAGGAAAAGCTGGCAGAAGCAGCTCTTCCCCAAGTGAGCTATGTTACCATGAGCATGAGGTAAGTTGGAAGCAGAGTAAGTGCTGTGAGGTCAGTAGAGATGCTCAACTGGACAGAGAGGAATGTCAAGGAGGGTTTTTCTCGCCTAAACAGTGGTGGTAGCAAGAAGACTTGGACTTGGGAGATGTAGCTAAAGACTCCAAAACTGGAGTTGCAGGGCACCAGGAGGAAGGAAGACAGATCAGCAGGTGAAGAGGCGACCCATCCTAACAGTGACACTTCAGGGCTCCACAATTGACTCTGAAATGCCTGGTTCACAAGCTTGAGTAAGACCTTGTTTTCTAATTTAACCTTTCATTTTGTTTTGCCAAATATTATTCACAACAGTATTTTTAAGATTAATGAGATGCTAAAACGCTACATTTCCTGGAGCAGTGAATTATCAGCATCAAGAATAGCATTTAGCCTAAGAGTGTTAGGAGGTACAACCCAAATAATCTACTACTTGTCTTGGATTAGTGTCATCTTTTTTAGCAGGTGCCTTACACATTACTCTATCTTTTAATGTTAATTTTCCCCATTCATTTCATTCTTCCATTTTTCAGTGTGTTTAATTTCCCTGGTTCACTTATTCTCTCCTCTTTGGGACTTCTCTCCCCCACCCCCATATGAGCTTCAGGAATTAGGGTACCAGCTGAACTCTTCATCTATGGCACAAACAAGGCAGAAAGCACCTGGAAGTGGGGTTCTCCACTGGGGTGATGCTACCCCTATTGTGCTCTCAGTCTTTCATTGCCCTACCCTCTGATCAGGAACAATGTCTCCATTCAATTTTAAAAGTCAACAGATGAGAATGGAAGTCTGACCAAAACAAAGCTGTGCAATTGCCCACTTCTAAGCTTTTATGATGAGGCTTTTGTTCTCCTTGGACAAGGGTGTATTTAGACTTTGAAAAAAAAAAAAAGTGCCTGTACTAATCTGATTTCCATCTGATGTAAGCGGGCATCATTCACCCAAACAGCACTTAGCTTTAAATAAATATTTGTATAATATTTAACGATTTTTTTTTCTACTTTTAGTATTAGAACAACAGCAAAAAGAACCTACAAATCACTACTTAGACACCCAGAAAACAGTAGGGCATCTGTTCTCACCAGTTAAACCATTTATTTAATCACTTGGAAGGAAAACACTGATGATGATTATAAGACATGCTTTTGAAAAATGTTCGAATGAGTAAAATCTAGGGGTGCCTAATGTTAAGGGAAGATGGAAGGACATGGAGCATCGTAGGAAGGAGCCCAGTCTTCAGGAACACATTTTACCCTAGTATTTCCTGATGTACGAAACTGAAGGTGATGATTAGGTGTTCACAGATGGACTCTTACTAATTGAGGTAGTCAGAGGTTCATTTTAGCATGTATTAGAAAATATTAAAATAACACATTAAACTTATAATCCCATTGTTTCATGATTATGGTAATTAACTCCATAACAATGAAATGAATTTATATTTTATAAAAAGCTTCAATTTTGGAAAATTATCAGTACAGATGGCTTGTCATGGAGGTTCCTGCCCTTGCTGACTTCGTTGGTGATGGCGATGGCAGCTGAGTGGCTGAACTACAGGATACATAGTTCTATCATAAGCTTTAGATCCAAGTTGCCACATCATTTTAAGGCAAAGCAAACTTACTCTATTACATGACCACATATTAAGATTCTCTCAAGTAAATACATGCCTTAAAGCCTCAACTGCATTGTCTTGCTTCTGTATACCATTTGTGCACAGATGTAAAGTGATTTATTCTAAAGAAAAACTGGGTTTTCTTAATATATATGTATTTATATATGTAGAATATAAATCAATATTTTAGTTAAAAAGAACAATAGGTTAGGCCATCGGCAAAAATAGCAAAGGAGGGCAAAAACTGACCCTATCAACCTGAACAGAACTCTGGAAGACAGTCAAATGCTTACTACAGCCTAGAAAACATTGAGCCAGGAGATGAGTCCCTGAAATAGAGTAGGATATCTTCGTGGCAATTTAACTACTCTATCCCCACCCCCACCCCAGCACAGAGACAGTGTAGAAGATGGCAGACCACATTTCTGGAACCTCATCCCAGAGGGAACACAGTGGAGCTTACAGACAAAGAGTTGTATTTGTCTCTTTTGACTTGACTCAGGTTTCACTGAAGGACTGTCATAGGGGCTTTCCTTTGTTGCACATATCTTGGAATTCTATCCAAGTAGAGAAGATATGGGTCCTCAAAAACAATGAAAGCCAAGTGAACGGCTGCTACCATCATCTGGATAAAAAAATAATGGCTTGGGCAAACAATTGACACCAAAAGCCAGGACAAAAAAAGCCATAAGACTTTGGCAGTTGGCGGGGGGGTGTAAGGATTTGGAAAACTTCTACATATATGGATAAAATTCGAGAGCCACACACATGATTATGGCCACTAAGAAAAGACCTGAAAAAGGCCATAGCTTTCATGTCTGACTGGTCTTTAGGCAAAGTGCAAGCAAAAAGTGAAGACTATATCAGAGTTTTTTAAGTGGCTTGGCTTGCATTGAAGAAGTCCCTCAACACAAAGTCAATCTGCAAAGACATGGAGTGTATCTTTTATTACCAGGAATGTATTAGAGTGATTCCATAGTAGATCCAAGTAAACAGAAGACAGAAGAAATAAGCAGTGAACTTAAAGATAGTTTGAATCGAAGTATCTATTCTGAGTTGCTGAAAGAACAAAGAATGAAGAAAACTGAACAGAGCCCATGAGACTTGTGGGACACCATCAAGCATACCAACATATGAATAATGAGAGTCTCAGGGGGAGAGAGAAGAGAGTGAAAGGAGTAGAAAGAATTTTAGAAAGAGTAATGGTCTAAAATTCCCAAATTTGATGAAATATATGAATCTACCCATCCAAGAAGCCCCACAAACTCCAAGAAGTATAAATACAAAGAGACCTACACCAAGACATATTATAATCAAAGCCAAGGCTAAAGAGAGAAACAACTTGTAACATAAAAGAGATTAATAACTTAATTCTCAGGAGTAACCATGTAGCCCAAAGGGCAATGAGATGACATATGTAAATTGATGAAAACAATGTCAACAAATAATTCTATATCTGGCAAAACTATCCTTCAAAAATAAAGGAGAAATTAAAAGACATTACAAGTTAAGCAAAAGTGGAAGGAGTTCACTACTAGAACTTCTCTACAAGAAATGCAAACAGAGGCCTTTGGGCAGAGGTGGAAGGACACTAGACATTAACTCAAAGCCATATGTAAAAATAAAGAACACTGGTAAAGGTAACTGCATGGGTTAATATATAAGCCCTCATTATTGCATATTTTATTGTAACACTTCCTTACAGAAATGGTACTGGCATAAGGATAGTTATGGATCAATGGAATATAACTGAGAGCCCAGAAATAAATGCTCACATCAATGTTCAATTGATTTTGACAAAAGTGCCAAGACAATTACATGTGAAGCAACAATTTCTTCAACAAATGAAGCTTAGAAAACTGGATGTCCATATGCGAAAGAATGATGTTGGACTTTTACCTTACACTGTCTACAAAAACTAACTCAAAATTGATCAAAGACATAAATGTAAGAGCTATAACTATAAAACTCTTAGAAGAAAATATAGAGGCAAATATTTATGACCTTCAATTTGGCAATGGTTTCTTAAATATGACATCAAATGTACAGGAAAAAAAGGGCTGTATCAACTTCATTAAAACTAAAAGTGTTTGTGCATCAAAGGACACTCTTGAGAGTGTGAAAAGACAGTACCAGAATGTGAGAAAGTATTTTCAAATCATATCTCTGGAAAGGATTTAATAACCAGAGTATATAAATAATTCCTACAACTAAACAAAAAGTCAAACAACCCAAATTAAAAATTGTCTAAGGATTTGAGCAGACATTTCTCCAAAGAAAGACAAATGGCAACAAGTACACGAAACATCATTTTCCATTATGGAAATGCAAATGAAAACCTTAGTGAGTTACCACTTCACTCCCACTGGGATGTCCATAATTAAAACAAACAAACAAACAACAAAATAAGTAAAATACAGTGTTGGGCAACAATGTGGAAAAGTTGGAACTCTTGTACATTGCATATGGGAATGTAAAATTGTTCAGATGCTGTGGAAATACTTTGGAAGTTACTTTAAAACTTCAATATAGATTTCCCATATACCTCAGCAATTCTATTCCTACATATCTTTCCAAAAGAATTGAAAAGAGGTGCTCAAAAATTCATGCATACACACAAGCATTGCACTGATATTTATAATAGCCAAAAAGTGGAAACAAACCAAATTTCCATTAACAGATGACTAGTTAGACAAATTGTAATATATGCATACACTGGAATATTATTCAGCCATAAAAAGAATGAAGTATTTATATATTCTGCAACCACAGATGAAACCCAAAACTATTATGTTCAATGAAAGAAGCCAGACAAAAGGTCAAATATTGTATGATTCCATTTACATGAAATATCCAGATTATACAAATAATATAAATAGAATACTAATTAATGGTTGCCAGGGGCTGAGGGGAAGAGAGAATGAGGAGTGAATGCTTAATATGTTTCTGTCAACAATTTCCTTCTAGAGTGATAAAAATGATTTGGAACTTGTAAAAGACAATCATTGAACAATACTGTGACAGTACTTAGAATGCACTTAGGTACGTTCATTTTAAAATGGCTAATTTGACTTTATTTCTATTTCATCTCAGTACAACACAACAACAAAAACAAAACTTTCTTGTTGGAATGCTCTACTTCTGGTCTTATTATCAAGCCCTAAAATCACTTTGCTTCAACTTTTATGGAAACAGTTTTCCATAGTGCAAAGGTCTGAGCTACCTTATTTCAAGAGATCAGGCCTGACTTTGAACACAAAGGTCTCTCTTTTTGCCTGACCACCAAAGCATTGGCCTTCATTTCTTATTTGAAAAAAATGAAATTGAGCATGGTAGAAATGCCGAAAGAGATAAGCTGTAAGTGGTCCTTACTTATTTCTTTTAAGAGATACAGAAGAAATATTTCCATGATGGTTGAAGGGCAAAGGTTTGTAAAACTGCAGCATAGTCAATCACAAGGCAGAGCTCCCAGGGATTGTATATGCTGATAGAATCCTGAGTGAGAGAAAGGAGTGGCCGCAAACAGAGAGGAAAGGAAAGGGGGAAGGGGGATGGGGGAAATCTTGTGGCTACTCATTGTCTCAAATGTTTCCTGCAGCCATATTTCCCCACCCCACCCTCACATAGAAGGTGGGGGAAAATGCAGTAGTTGGATGCCTCATCTGAACTTCTTTGTGCTGAAAAACTATGGTGGAAATTTCATACACAAAATTAGATAGATGTTTTATGGGATTATCTTTATTTTCTTTTTATTGATGGGGCCAAACACCCCCGCCCCCCCCACCTCAGTGGTCCTCTCCTTGGAATCTTTTAGTTTGGATTTTTGCCCTGGAAACAAAAAGCATAGAGGCCGATTAAAGCACAAATAAATTTTTAACAAATATTAACCAAATTTTTATGCATATGTATTACTCAATAAGTTCTATTTTCATCTATTGCATTCAAATCCTGAATGGATGCTGAAAGATCATATACTGTTTGTTGGCCCGAGGTATATGTATTTAATTTTCACTATCTACTTTCATTAGACATTAGAAATAATCCCAAGAAATAAAATGGGTTTCAATTTGTTTTTAAAGCTCGCTTACACTTCCAGAATGACTTTCAAAACCAGATCAGGTTTCCCTCATTTTAGATTTTAAAAGGTAGCATGCCGTTTTGTAGATTGTCATGTGTGATGCCACTCCCAAGGCCTTCTAAAACAAACAAAAGCTGTGTGCTAATTTCTATCAAGTCTCTTCATTTCAACAATCACTGATTTTTCTAACCTTAAAACTTTCCAACACATTCATAGTCATGTCATGATTCAGGAAGTTTAATACCTGACTAGCTAAAGACACACAACTTACAAAGTGAAATGATATACTAGTTTACACAACTAGAGTTAAGAACAATGGGCAAAATAAATTTGTTTGTTGGAAGAAATAGTAGCTTTTGAACACAGTATCAATATTTGAAAAGAGTATATATACACCTATTCTTGCTCTGAGTTAGTATATTAAAATATATATTGGATGTATGTGTGTATGTATGTGTGTGTATACAGGCTAAACCCTGAGTTGTTTGATTGGGAAGCACAAACATTATGAAATTTTAAAATCATAACATACTCTATCTGTGTAGAAAGTACTGGCTACTTGCAAAGTGTGTGACTGTTCCTTGTTTTTAATCAGCAAACGCAAAACAAAAATAAACGCAAGAACAAAAAATTAGATGAATGCACACAAAACCTAAAGAACATCTGAAAAGAGTCTGGGTTTATTTAGATTTTTCAAACAGAACTAAGCATGATATTCTAGTTTTCAATGGGATGCACAGTGTGTTGTTTTCCGTGCTCTTCCTTCTCTTTTAATCTCTGTTGCTTTTTGTTGTTCATTGCTTTTTTGGGGGGGGTGGAGTTTTTCCAGCCCTATTGGCAAGAGCATGTTTTTCTTTCATAAGCACATGGAAATTCTTATTTTCATTAACTTTTTCTTTCCATGGAAGACTTTTTGGAAACATAGCATCTCATTTGGAATGGCAAGGAGTAGTGAAAATCCATTTTTAGCCTTTTGCTCTTCATTTCTGCATAGCCAATACTCACACTGTGGAAAGATGGCATTAACCATCTCCCCCAACAGTAGTCTGTATTCTTGAAAATAATTCTGGTTTACAAATCTCATGTTATATTTTTTATCCTTCCAAGATAGAAAGGGTTAATGATTATATTCTGTTTTCCTTGTGAGCCTATTTCAATATCCAAGCATCCACCATCCGCCCTTTGTCAACAAAATGCTGCAACAGTTACTGGTCTCTCATAAGCTATTTTCTCTCTTGATCCTAATTTGGGGTATAAATTCAATAATAAAACTATTGCTAATCTCACTCAAAACAAATGGAAAATGGTCAAATGACACAGGGTTTAGATCCTCAGTACATAAATTAGATGCAGTACGTCAATCGATTGGAATATTCTGACCTTTTCCCCTCCAAAAAGTATAATAGGGCCAAACAGGTTTGGATGAAATCCTACGTTTAAAATGTTCTGTGTTAACAATTTAGACAACTTCTTTGGTAAAGAGAATGGAAAGTTGGCATGAAAGCACCAAAATATATACTGTAAACCATGGCAAAATATCCAAAGTCTATTTTACACATTGTTTACATATGAACATACAGCATTTTATAGAGACAGTTTTATGAAATGCCCAACATTAGAGGAAATGTGTGTTTTCATAAGTGAAAAGTAATAAGTCATTCTTTGCATATATTATGTAAAAGAACATTAGAAATTGGATATGGTTGTTTCTTCTGAAAGTGTTTGATCTCTATAGAACTGCAGTACATATTTAGTATTTTTTAAGTTAAAAAGTCACTACAAAATGAATAAAGTAAACCACACAATTAAAAACTGGAGAATCTAGGGCGGGCCACGATGGCTCAGCAGGCAGAGTTCTCACCTGGCATGCTGGAGACCCGGGTTCAATTCCTGGTGCCTGCCCACACAAAATAATAACAATAAAAAATAAATCAGAGAAAATCTAACATGTGTTAGACAATTGCTCTAGTCCTTGAAATATAAAATCTCCTCTTGATTCAGACTGTTTAGACTTATTGAATATGTGTGTGTAGTGTGTGTGCTTTAATATCTTCATATTTTCAGAAGTAGAAACTTGCATTTGGTTTGGAAAAATTCGGTTAAATAATAAAATTAGACTAAGTGTGTCCTTAAATCAGTTTGTTCTGTGTGTATGTTGTCGTGTGTGCATGTTTGTGCTTAATATGGTTGAGTCTCAATTTTTGGTATGTCATCTCCTTAGCAATACCCACTTTGTTTTAATTATAGTCCATTTGTTTTGAGTCAGATGCTTTCTGAATAAGATAGCAACTTTTTTTTTTCTTTTTGGTTTAACATTCAGTTGAGAATGTGATGAGAAACCGTTTCCTTATAAATCATTGGTAGGCTCCTGGTAGAACGATCCCTTCTGCTAGACAGTGTGATAGAGCAAAACAAATAGCTCCAATATCTTAGTCAGCTGTGTAAATATTAAAAACCATTCATTAAAACTGGCTTTCAGAATTTCCCAGGTCCTGTTTGCATTCTGTGATCATTAATATGCACCCCCTCCTCAGACATTAAGCCATTATTCTTATTCTGAAACACACCCTGGGTGAAATACAAAGTACAAAGTACAAAAAGAGAAATGGAGGGGTATAAATGGAGCCACAATGGAAATATCTTGCTTTCCCTAGGCTTTGGAGGATGCATGGCAATAAAAAAGAATACGTGAGAGTTCCTGTTTCTATAATCGGAGCACAACAATTTAGAAAAACCAGGATTCATTTTACCAATGATATTTTCAATCTTTAGCTACAATGTTTTATTTTGTTTTCCAAGATGGTTTCACTGTATCAGTTATTTTCTATCAGTCTTCTTCGATAAATAACATAAATATCATCTATATATCATTGCCATCCTGGATATGAGACACTGTCAGTGGATGAAAGCATCTTTGTAAAGTAAACCATTTTAGCTGTGGTTGCTGATACTTCTAAAAATCCTGTGAAAGTGGTGGGATAGATATTATCTCTAGTCTTCAGAGAAGAAAACTAAGGTTTCTGGTAGAATCAGGTTACACACAAATTCATATGCTGCAGAGCCAGGACTAGAAACTTAAATCTTATAACTGCCAGCCTAGTTTCCCCACTCTTCCAGGGTTTGCTCAAATTCCACTCCATTATCTCTCTTAAAATATGAAATTGATGTTAACCAAAGTTAATCTGAATTTTTGCTTCAGGATCTTTCAGAAGATTCACTGTGCACAAAAATCCCCAGAGACAGGCTTAGCATGAAGTATTTTCAAAATTTGGGGATCCTGAAACCTTTATTTTTTCCCTTTTCTCCCATAGGAGCCTCCCAATAAAATCTTGGGGAAATGACATTTAGTGCAATGCAGCTTGGGAAGCATTGTAATCTACCTGTATAAGTAGAAATAGGATAAGTCCATTTTTCTTTAAAATATTCTGCTAAAGTTTTGGAAAAGTAGCACCTGATGTACTGAAAGTGAAGAATGAAGTCTTGAGGGTGCTATTCTCTCCCTGGGTGCAAGAGTCATCTTCTGAGGAATTCTGAAGAGTTCCCTTGGAGTTGCTTCCAACCTACTAGACCTGGTCCTGGGGTCCAGAGAAGTTCTTCTTTTGTAGAGCTTGTGCTTTGGCTATCATTATTTATATTATCATGTATATAGTAATGGCTAGCTTCAGCTACTAAATCTAAAGTTTGAAACATGGGCTTAGAAAGGAGCAGTGACAACATGTCACATTGTCATGCAGCAAAACAATACCAAGAACACATTTAGCTGCATTTGAAGGGCTATTCTTACTTATCCATGTTTTTGCATAAAAATGTACAGAGAAATGCAAATGTATACTGAGAGCCAGAGGATGCTTTCAAAATGTTTCCACTGAAGTAGAATCACCAACAAGTTAGCCTTTGAATGGCAGATTGACTGTCTTTGTAGTGTTTCCTACTTTGCTTAGAACTTTGTGGATTCTCAGAAAATGCTATGCCATCAGTCATCAGGTCAGTCATCTCAAAAAAGAATTCCCGACTCCATAACACAGCCCAGGAGAGCACAATTTCACCCTCCATATATGTATAGGCAATGGAAGAGGTTGTTCTCAGAAAGTTATATCAGATGCAGATATACACAAGCATTGACACAATAGGGCTTATCTACAGAGGAACAGAAAAGCACAAATCACATCTGCATTATTTTTTTTATTGATTATAAACTGCTAACTTCTACTAGTTTCCTGTACAAGTTATCAAATAGAAAATAAAAGGGTAAAACACATTATGTTTCTTGGTCTAGCTCAGTCATTTTCAAATTTGAGCCTGCATTAGCCTCATTCAGATAGAATTTTTTAAATTAAGTTTTTCTTTTATAGAATCTTTATTATGAACAGTCAATGTTAAAAATGTAACACATATAGAGGCTATTGCTTGTGAAGTTATTTGCATACCCCAGCTGCAGGGACGCAACATCTAGTTTATTGCTACACATATGAGTACAGATTTTCTTACTGAGCTTTATGATTTGGAGTTGGCTCCCCTTACCCGAGTCATAATAGCAAAATCATACACTATCTATCCTTTAGTGTCTAGCTTATTTCACTCAGCATTATACCCTCCAGGTTCACCTATGTTCTCATATGCTTCAAGACCTCATTTTGTCTTCCTGCTGCATAATATCCCATCATGTATATATACCACATTTTGTTTAATGATTCATTGGTTGATGGGCACTTGGATTGTTTCCATCTTTTGGCAATTATAAATAATGCCACTATGAACAACGGTGTACAAATGTCTGTTCATGTCACTGCTTTCAAGGCTTCTGGGTATATACCAATTATTGGTATTGCCAGGTTATTAGGCAACACAATCGCTAGTTTTCTAAGGAATCGCCAACCTGTCTTGCATAATGGCTGTAGCATTATAAATTCCCACCACAAATGAGTAAGTGTTCCAATTTCTCCACATCCTCTCCAACATTTGTAGAATCCTGTTTAGTAGGTACCATTCTTATCAGTGTGAGATACCTCACTGTAATTTTGATCTGCATTTTCCTTATAGTTAATGAAGATGAGCATCTCTGCATGTGCTTTTCAACCATTTGTATTTGCTCTTCGGAAAAAAAAAAAGTCTATTCATATCTTTTGCCCATTTTATAATTTGGTTGGTTTGTTGTTGCTGTTGTTGTTGAGTTGTATAATTTCTTTATATACACAGGTTATCAAACCTTTATCTGATAGATGGTTATCAAATATTTTCTCCCATTGGGTTGGCTGCCTCTTCACCTTTTTGACAAAGTCTTTTGAGGCACAGAAGCATGTGATTCTGAGGAGCTCCTGTTTATCTATTTTTTCTTTCATAGCTTGTGCTTTGGATGTAAAGTTCAAGAAGCTACCTCCTATCACTAGGGCTTGGAAGATGTTTCACAATATTTTGTTCTAGGAGTTTTGTGGTACTGGCTCTTATATTTGGGTCTTCGATCCACTTTGAGTTAGTTTTTGTATAGAGTATAAGATAGGAGTCCTCTTTCATTCTCTGGCTGTTGATATCCACTTCTTCCATGCCCATTTATTGAAAAGACTATTTTGTCCCAATTCAGTGGATTTGGGGGTCTTGTCAAAGATTAATTGGCCATAGATTTGATGGGCAGATGGGCAATGGACTGTTAAAACAGACTGCTGGGCCCTGCCCCCAGAGTCTCAATAAGTCTTAATAAGTCTGGGCTGGCACTGAAGAATGATATGCCTTTTTAACAAGTTCCAGAGTTGAAGTTGATGCTGCTGGATTAAGAGTCCCTTTGAGAACCACCGATACAGATGAATCAGTTAAAGAGAAACTCCAGACAGAATGAAATGCTCATGAAATATAATGCAACTTCCATCAATTCTGAGGATTTAAAAAATTTCTTCCCTTTATCACCACAACACAAACTCTAAAATGCAAATGTCAATTCACAATATTAGCACAACCTCTAAGAGTTGGAGAGGGACAGTAGAAAATGATGCTTAGGGGTGGCATCAGTGAAGGAGAGGAAAAACATCATAGCTATTCCATAATCTTGTGGATATTTTGCTTAGGGGTGCGGGCAGTGAAGGAGAGGAAAAACATCATAGCTATTCCATAATCTTGTGGATACTTTGTTTTTTTAAAAGTTGCCCATGTAATTTCATTGTATTACTTATATATGACTCATTATTATATGAATCATTATTTAATGAGCTAATATATGCAAAATGCTCAGAACAGTGCCTGGTACATAGTAATCCTCTTATGGATGCCAATAGTTGTTAAGAAAATATTCACACACCACAATATGGCAGATTATTATATAAGTCCTTTGACTTCTCCTCCACCTCTGACAAATCCTGCTCCTCACAAATACATTGCAATAACTTGCAGACATTTTAATACATATAGGCACAGACAAATGAATGCACTTTAGTTTTTGCATAATTGGTATATTTTAAACATCCATATTTATTGTTGAGCCTTGCACTTCTCACTTAAATATTATGACAACCTTACCATAGTGGTTCATAGAAATCTGCCAAATTCTCTTCATTTCATAGAAGCAGCATAATAGCTTTATTTTATGATTTAATATAAAGCTAATTTTATTGCTGTATAGAGGCAATGTGTGCCTATGGTTAAAAGGTAATGACTTGTATAAAATGGAGTAAGTCTCCCTTTTATCTTCTTCCCCAAATTAGTCTCATCTCTCATTCTGCTCTATAGAAGAAGCCAATTTTAAAGCTTTTCTTTTTTCCTTTTGTTTAACATCTCTGGGTTATTCCTCTATGACTTTAGGTGCTTTGTTATCTCATGATCATGTGGAATCTCAAGTAGCTAAGAATGGGGTGATTTAATCTTACCCAAATGGCAAGACCATACAGAACTTCCAACTCCGCTGGAGAGAAGCTGCTAATTCCAAACAAATTAAGCTACACATCCTCATTTCAAGTAAGACTACATCCTTTTTAAACTTTAACAGACCATCATAAGACACTTTTCTAATGTAGAGAGAAATAAACTGACCCTATTTTAAAACACCAAAGCAGCTAAAAGTAAGGATAAGCTTTGAATTATACATTAAATGTTTATAAATCTCCATGATGGACAGATGTATAGGGTTCCTGTGAATGAGAGGGAACAGAATCAAACTTAGAAAAGAAAAAAAAAAGACATGATATACATGCTCGTCTTAGATTCTGTTTGGCTTCCAGAAACTCGATAACAATTACACTGTGGCAGAACTTAAAGTGCTATCAGTCTCAGCTCTATTTCAAATTTAAACTTTCAGCCAAACATGGCAAAGTATAAATGTAGTCACTTTTCAAGCCTTAAGCCTTATCTGGTTGAAATGAGAAAAGGGAAAGATTTTTTTTTTTATTTCTTTTCTGTGTATACCAGGAAGAAAATAGAAACCTTTCATCTGAAACCAGTTCTGATATTTTGACAACCTATAAAAATGGAGCACTCCAAATGCACAACTGGAGTCAGTTCCAGTAAATCAAGAGTTTACACATGTTGAAATAGCTGGGAGATTTGGAAATTCTCTTGGTCACTGAGATTTTGTCTTATGATGACAGGAACAAAGATTCCTATTATGATAGGGTGTTTAAGTGCCTGAACCACTCAGGACTACTAGCTCTTCTTTTCCTTTTTCCCTTCAAGCTTAGCGGAAGACTTTCCCAGACACTCCAACCTTTCTATTTGGACCTGCCTGGTGGAGAAGCTTCACATCTTGAGAATGTCTAATCTGGGTTGAGCTAGAAGAGGAGATAAAGATAAAGCAGAACTGGGTGCTACTGATTGTTTGAAGGAAAGGGGAGACTCTTCAATTAAAAAACACAAACAAAATTTGATATTGCTGAACACTATGGCGTAAAACCAACATTTTAAATAAATGCTTTACCCTCTACATTCTTTCCCACTAAAATTTTATGGCTATGATCTTTGTCTTAGTTTAGCTTCCTTCCATAGTTTCTCCCTACAATTAATTATTAAGAATTTCATCATGGTAAGAGAATTATCCAGGTCTTAGAAATGGACAAGCAAAAGAGGTGACTTGGTGTCCTTTCAGTGGAGTGCTGGTTATTGTCTAGTTAGCCTACTAGAGGTTATCTAATTCTATACCTGTGTACACTTCTGATTGACTTGCCATTGATTTAGTTATTTGACTACTTTAAAAGGGTAGAAATTAAGTTGTGGAAGACCTAAGAGCAACGCAAATGTTTCCTGTTCATTGCGATGATTGCAAATGAACTTTGTCTACTAGAGAACATACATTTCCATAAGTCCAATTGTCATTTGAACCAGTTTTAACATCTTATTGGTTTCCTCATTCATTTAATGAGTCGAATAAACTCTGATATATGCTTATTGTATGTAAGTCATAGTTTCGATTTGTTCAAAGACATATGCATTAGTATAAATCATGTATTTTGAACTTCTCACTCATAGTTTGGACTCGGCATTTCTTGCCTTTCAAAGAAACAATAGCTTAGCTATTTGTAAGCAATTCAAATCTTAATTACAAAGGAGAGGGCATACTTTCTTAATGCACAGCTTTATTTTAAATAATATCCCTTCTTCTATCTCTGTCAGAAGGGTGGAATCTCTTTGGCTTCCTGACTCTTCTTCCTCTCTTCTTTGGGATCAAATCTGACCAGCTACATTAGAAGGTTTAGAACTCAAGCACCAGCTCCTAGGTCTCCACTTTCCAGGCCTGGCTCTCAAATTCGGTAGTTGTGGGTCTTTAAGCAAGTTCCTTATCCACTCTCTGGCTCAGTTTCCTCATTCATAATGAAAGCCATAATAATAATTGCATTTATATTGTCAGAAGGATTTATTCAGCTGACAAATGCAGGTGCTCTTAGAAAAGCACTTTGTACATCAAAAAACCCTCTGAATGGGAGCTGTTTCTTACAGCTCTTCTACTAGCAACCCCAGCCCTTTCCCTTCTCTGAACTTCTTAGGGCCTTACTCTGCTCTCTCTGCTCTTCCTATGACCTGATTTAAATGATAAACCTTAGAAGTTGAGAGTAGAGGGAAAGTTCTCACAAGCAAAATCATTATTTCTTAAGCTGTTATGCATGAAATAAAAATTCTAGCAATGTGAAAGTATTATCACTCCATCAACTGATAAGCCTTCAAGATAATTCTTCCTGTGAAAGTTCTAAAGATGTTAATATTCCTCATCAATCTACATATCTACCCTTCTCATGAACAAGCTAGAAAACAATGCTGTCACCTCAAATTCAGTATTTTTTCCAAAATTAATTCATAAGGTCTCCCCCAAATCACCTTTTTTTGTTTCTCCCCAACAATGGCTTAATTATCTTAAGTTCATTTTTTATCTATGCTTCTCCTTTAGATCTTGTATTTAACAGTCACCTTTGGGTTCTATTTTGTTTTTAAAATGATAGCAATGAAGTGAGTGCAAATCAAGTTTGTCTTTTGTTTTTACCCACTCCACCCTAGGTTGATCCTTCTTTCATAAAAGTCATGTTCAAAATTGCCACTTTCTAGACTCAAGTCTTTTTTTCTCTAATTTACTTGCAAGAGAATCATGAACAAAAAGCCAGGACATTGAATTTTAGTCCAATCTTGGCCATTAACTAACTGTGTGATCTCAGACAATGGGAGCTTTACTGGATTATGTCTTTTTCACTTGTAATGAGAGCAAACTGGAATGTATGTTCTGTCAAGTCTCTTCTTTAGTCCCTGAATATATGATTCTAAACTTGAGAAGGCATTTTATACATTCATCAGGCCAGTATTGCTGCACCAAAAGTAAAACCAAGATTTTCCCAGCATTGTTGGTTCTGCATGAATCTGCAGTCTTGATTTGTTTCCTTAATTCATATTTTAAAGTAGACATTGATTAAGTTAGGTTGTTTCTCTTACTGCCAAAACTCATACCAGGGTGGGTGATGGTGGCTCAGTGGCAGAATTCTCGCCTGCCATGCTGGAGACCCAGTTTTGATTCCCAGAGCCTGCACATGCAAAAAACAAAAAAACATCAACTCCTCTCCAAGGACTTACTTTCCAACTTCTTTCACTGTGCTCTCAGAAACCTTTGTGCTTCCTTACTTTTAGCATACATCACTCTTACTATAATTTCTTCTTTGCCATCTCAATAAGTTTTTGTGGTTGTTAGAAGATAAAATTGATGTATGAACTATTGAACCACTATTTCTTTTATTTTGGGATATGCAAACACTATTCTCTACTCAGGCGCTTGCTAGAGTTTTGCCTAGTGAATGAATAACTCTAACTTAGAATCCAATTGTTTTTCCTTTCCCACCTCCTTCCCTTCCTTCTATTATTGTTATTATCATTATTTCCTTTTTCGGATGCTTAATAAGTCCAACTCACACCCACTCACTTTCCTGGGTAAGCACAATTCTTGAGGGCAAGGTCAATGTGATATAATATGATACTGCCTTGATGTTAGGCACTCAATAAATCAGTCTTAGTGGAAGTTGTTGTCACCATTCTCATCAGTCCCTCGGGGGCCATGGAGCCCCCATGAGAGTAAGAAAGAAGGACTCTGGGGAAGCCCCAAGAAGTTTATGTTTGAATTAATGCTTTGAGTTTCAGAGCAGAGAAATGAGTTCTGTTGCCAACCTCGAGTCCCTAAGTCCTAAGAAACAATCACTGCAGACAACAAAAGTCTTAGGAAAAAAATAGAGGAAGAAGAGCAAAATAATATAGACCAGAAGTAAGGAAAATAGGCACATAGAGGCGTTCAGTGCAGATGAAAACCCACAGAGAAGGTTCAGAGTGCATTTGAATGTAACATTAAAGCAAGTAAATTCTTAGACCCAGATGTGTATAGAAGAACACTGAATAAAAGAGAATGTTATATTTTGCAAGTATGACCATTTTGTCCTGCAAGAATGCTGTGCTTTTGCAAGCTGTTATTTATTTTTATTTTTTATTTTTGGAAAATGGGCAGGTACCTGGAATTGAACCCAGGTCTTCAGCATGGCAGGCAAGAATTCTGTCACTGAGCCACTGTCGCACGGCCATGAAAGTCATTAATTTTTTTTTTCATGGGCAGGTACTGGGAATGTTAATTTTTACATACAAAAAAAAAAAAAAAAAAAAGAAAAGAAATCCTGAAATGGCCAATAAACAAAATGACATATGGAATAAAGGTTCTGAAGCAGTGTGGCTCATCAGCCCAGTTTGAAGTTCTGGTTCCTGCATGCCTCCTCCTGCCTTGAATTTGGATTATTTTTCTATCAGCCAACGGAGGAAAAAGAATAGCTGGCAGGTATCCAATTTTCTCCACAAAATATAGAATACCTCGATTGCAATACACTCTATTTTGTGTTCAATAAAAGTGTTGGATTAGGAAATGTCCAGGCTCATCAACAAGACAGAATGCTGGCTACCATGTGGACCTCACAGGATATTTCTGGAAAGAAATCTTGGAATGACGAATGGAAAAAGGACAATCTAAGAGCAAGGCCCACCATTGTAAAGTAATCCACAGGCATATTTGATTCTGAAATCCCATCTCAAGTCAAACTTTGAAAACTGTACACTCCTTCTTCTTGGATCGTGTCAATCATTTGTTAGACATAAGAAGTTAATTACCCATTTTATTTTTAAATTCCCCTAAAATTATGAAAAGAAAACTAAATAAAACAGCAATAGTCCTGCTATCTGGCAGAGGATCAAACATCATTTCAAAAACACCCAGAGGATCCTAAAACAAGCCAACATTAAAATGATGCCTAAGCTGGAAGTGAGGCAATTGCATAGATAAACAATTTCACAGGTGTGCTTGCCCTAAAATTCATCCTTTTCTTAGGTTGTGCTTGTAAAGCCATGATAAATGTAAAACTCCTGTCAGTTCTGAGACAAAACATGATCTTCTAAAAGTAAGTTAAAAGTAAAGCCATTCAACGGGTGCCTCTTCATTCGGCATAAAGGACAACATGCCTGTTTTACCTCTTATTTCACACAAGCTTTGGTGTATTTTTCACTGCGTACCTCATTAGTTCTTGACTTTTATTCCACTCTCACTTAATTGAAGTAGACTTTTATATATGCATTCTATCCAATCATTGCAAGATTTCATACATATCAATGCTGCCCAAAAGCTTTAATAGCCTGAATTTGGATAGAAATGCAGATTTGCAACAAAATTGTTACCATGATTACAGTGATTTTCTTTACAGAGTTAAAGGCCTACAAACTCCCAAAGCATGTTTATGAAATAAATCTCAGAAAGTTGCACCAACTCCTCTGGGCCGCATGTGGGGTGTCCCTGCTTTTGAGAGACCAGCTCAGAGATACATTATTTAGTTGTGTTATTAATTTATTTGCTTCTTTCATGCATACTTTAATGTACAGGGAGATTCAGACCAGTGACCTCTTTGCCCACCCTTAAAATAGCTTCCTTATATTGCTTTCAAAGTGAGATACAAAAGGAATAATAAAATGGGAAAAGCATGTGCTATATATGGGGTCAGGCAGACCTGGAAGCAAAGCCCAGTTCTGTCTTAACGAGATGACCTCTTTGAGACAATTTACTCAAGTGTAAAATCGGGGTAGTAACAGGGACCCTGCCTGGAGTGTTTCATGAGTTTGACTTATTGTAGGTAGGTTTTAGTAAATATCTGTTAGTATAAAACTGCATTTCAATCTGCTTAGCCACAACAATCGATTGAATCGGTGGAAACTATTATCCTCTGTGACTCTTTCCTGGTTACGTCCTATATTGCACCTCCAGACAAGGTAACACAGGAAGTCCTCAAACATCCTTTCCTTACAAATGAAGATCTGGAGATTTACGGGAATACTTCCCAGCCCACTGGTACCTTCAACTGCTGGTGGAAGAAAGGTCAGACTATTTTATTAAATTGACAAAAAATAATATAATCTAGAAACAAAGTATCTTCCCCCCACCCCCGGAAAAGATGAAAACCATTACCAAATTGCTAGTACTGTTAACAAGTCATGGGAGTGGGAAGGACAAAAATAAAAAAAAAAATCACCAGAAAACATTTCCCAAGCATGAAAGCACATATAATCAAAATGAAACAGGAAGCATACATTATTCCAGAAAAATATTTGGGGAAGATGCACTTGACTCATTTGTTGAATGGATTGTTTGGCCTTTGTGTAAACCTAGAATAAAAATTTCAAAACTAAAACTTGGCAAAGGAACCATTTATATCTAGACCTGTGATGCACATAAGCAAAATTTTTGCAAAGAACTGAGGGTATCAAAATAATTTCATACTAGTGACTAAATGTACAAATAAAAAAATCTTTTTGCATGAAGAAGAATAAAGGAATGTCAATATTGCATTGTACTGGAAACAGATGGTATTTCATATATTAAAACTTGAATTTATGTGTGAGACCAAAGCAAAAAATGTTTATTTGGTACAAAATTTGTATTTTGACTACTGCATTTCCTAATAAAACTTATATGGACAGTTTAATTGAACATCATAAGTACAAGGAAACTTGAATAGGGCATGAAATTTTGTAGGTTTGTCCAGAGTGATCTGAACAATGAATAAAAAAGTATTTGCAAAGTCCCCTTGGGGAAATGGCAAGAAAGGGGGAAAATTCAACTTCCCCATTTGGAGACTCCCTGAAATTCTCACAAGCAGCAGGGACAATCAAATCAATAGACCAAGCCCTCAACCTTGGGGTTTGTTCATATGAAACATATTCCCACAAAGGATAGAGTAAGCCTACTTAAAATTAGGCCTATGAGTCACATCCAGACAACCTCTTTTGTTGCTCAGATGTCATCTCTCTCTCTCTCAGCCAACATGACAAGCAAACTCACTGCCCTCCCCCTCTCTACGTGGGACATGATTACCAGGGATGTGGACCTTCCTGGCAACATGGGACAGAAATCCTATAATGAGCTGGGACTCAGCATGAAGGGATTGAGAAAACCTTCTCAACTGAAAGGGGGAAGAGAGAAATCAGACAAAATAAAGTGTCAGTGGCTGAGAGATTTCAAACTGAGTCAAGAGGTTATCTGGAGGTTATTCTTATGCATTTTATAGATATCCCTTTTTTAGTTTAAGGTATATTAGAGAGGCCAGAGGGAAGTGCCTGAGACTATAGAGCTGTGTTATAGCAGCCATGTTTCTTGAAGATGAATGTATAATGATATAGCTTTTGCAATGTGACTATGTGATTATGAAAACCTTGTGTCTGATGCTCCTTTTTTCTACAATATTGACAGATAAGTAAAAAATACGGATTAAAAATAAATAATTGGGGGAACAAATGTTAAAATAAATTGAGTATACTGAAATACTAGTGAACAATGAAAGGGAGTGGTAAGGGGTATAGAAAAAAATAGGGGGAACAAAGGTTAAAATCTATTGAATAGATGGAAATACTAGTGGTCAATGAGAGGGAGTGGTAACGGACATGATATGAGTTTTTTCCTTTTTTCTTTTTATTTCTTTTTCTGGGGTGATGCAAATGTTCTAAAAAATTATCATGGTGATAAATATACTACTATGTGATGATATTGTGAGCCATTGACTGTACATCATACACAGAATGTTTGTGTATCAAGAATGTTTATGTTTGTATGTTGTTTTGGTTTGATAAGAAAAAATAAATTAAAAAATAATTTCATGCATTTTGTAGCATACATTGCATGGTTCTGGAAAATGAAAATATTTAAATTTGCACAGCAGTTACGAATGTCTCTGGGATTATCACAAAGAACTATCAACTTCTTGTTCTTGAAATTAATAAGTTCGTTAGTGCCAGATTTTGCCCTCAAACATACTTGGTTTGTCCTTTAATGCTTCAGCTCTCAATGCTCTACTGTGCCCAATTACCTCCCTAGCTCATGCTACCTGAACTCTTTAGTCATGTCAGTTGCCACAGTAAAGCAATGTATTCATATCTAAGGCACAGTACTTGTGGATTCTTGGAATTGATCCATCAGAACCCCATAATACCTAGGATAGTACAGTTGGAGACGATAGTCTCTGTTTGGGGTGATGAATGGAAAAGTTTTGGCCTTGGATGGTGGTGATGGTAGAACAATATTGAATGTAATCAATAGCACTGAATTATATATTTGAATGTGGTTTAAAGGGGAAATTTTAGGTTGTATATATGTTGCTAGAGCAATTGTTTAAAAAAATCCATGAACTGTACAACCCTAATGTAAACCATGGATTAGAGTTAATAGTACAATTATAAAAATGGGCATTTACAATTTTAACAAATGTACCTCATCAATTCAAGGTGCTAATAATAGGGTGGTGTATGAGAATTCTGTATTTGGTGTATAATTTTTCTATAAACCCACAAATTCTCTAATTAAAAAGACCTTTAAAAAAGGATAATTTGGTTTAATTCCCTTTCTTTACAATGGAAATAATATTTCCATCAGACCCAAGGAATATTCAGGGGAAAAACAATGCTTTTTAGCTTCACAGACCAGAGCCCTCACCAGAATTCACTCCCTTTGTCACTATTTCTCGAGCTTTTTCTCTTTCATTCCTTTAATTTTCCTTCCTAACTCCAGGATTGCCTCTCATTTTTCCCTACTGACATTATTTCATAATGGTCCAAGATATTTTTCCATTTAAATTTTTTTCCATTCCTTTTTCTATGGGATACAAATGACAATAGCTCTCTTTGGATACTGAGGATATTTTCTTGGATTCATTTATAGACATTAGATTCGTCACCATATAGTGCACACCAGGATAAAGCATGTTGAGCAATTGAATGAAAGGACACCTGGATGTGATATGGAAGGCAAAAAGGAAATTCATCATACTCATGCACGGAAAAGAAAATGATCACCCAGAGACAAGATAAAATGCTTTGAATAAATATTCTTATGTCCCAGGGGATGACAAAAGCAGTATACCAATGACTACAGAAAACAACAAAGCTATAAAAATAAAATGAAATGATGCACTATTCCCAATAGCCACCACCCAAATGTTGCTATCAACTCATCAGCACCACGGGAACAGAACAGATGACATTTCCATGATGTACAGACCACCAAGGAGGCTCACATACATATAATTTAATAGTTTTCTGCTTATCTTTCAAAAGCAGTTAGCATAGGAATGTGTCTGCGAATGGAATAGAAACAGATTTCAATTGCCAAGAGAATCATCTATCTATATACAATTTATAAAGTCAAATAAGGGAATACGTATGCTTCACGTAATACCCAAACTGGCTATTACTAAAGGAGGAATAATAAAGAAATTCATGAGTATGAGGGATAATTACCTTTTTTAAGATAGTATAATCTCCAAATATATGTACATAAATTATGTACACACATCCATACATATTTAAACTTTTAAACCTTTAAATTTATGGAATAGTTCATTATATATTTAAATTTAAGAGTGCTTTTATTTGCATTTAATGAACAGAGAAAGAGTACCTAAAATGTGAAATAGTGTCATATTTGGTTTAATGAATTGTTACAAAAAAAGAACATCTGTGTCCAAGAACAGAATGTTCCTTAATTCTAGAAGCTCCCTTGTGTCCCTTCCCTACCATAAACTTCTCCCTCTCTCCTAGTGGTAATCTCTTTCCTGGCTTTTAAAACACCTTGAGGTATAATTGAATGTGCATATTTAAAGTCTGCAACCTGATAAATTTTGATATATATAGATGTTTGTTAAACTATCACCACAATCGAGGCAATCAATGGAGGTTTCCATTGGCCCCCCAAATTTCCTCACGCTCCTTTGTAACCCCTCTTCCTACCCCTGTCCCAGGTTTCCAATGATCTCCTTTCTGTCGCGGTATTTTATTTTGCATTTCCTAAAATTTTCTAGAAGTGGAATCATGCAATTTGTACTTTTTTCTCTGATCTTTCACTCAGAATAATTGTTTTGAAATCCATCTATGTTGTTGCATTTATTAATAGCTCCTTATTTTTTATTAGTAAGTAATATTCCATTGCATGCATATAACGCTGATTTTATCCACATTAACTTTGGTAGATGATCGTTTTGTTGGGATCATTTCATTAAAGTTGCACAAAACTGCTATTAATCCTCCTGTGCAAGCTTTGACATGTACACACATTTTCATTTCTCTTGGGTAAATACCAAGGAGTGGAATAGCTAAATTATTTTGTAGATTATATTTTTAAAATTTTTACATAATTGCCCAATGTTTTTCAAAACGTACCAGTTTACATTCCTACCAGCGATATATGAAGGGTCCAGTGCTGACACATCCTTGTTAAAACTTGGAATGGTCAGTCTTTGAATTTTAGCAATTCCATTAAACATGCCATTGTATCTCACTGTGGCTTTAAATTTTATTTTTCTAAAAATGAACAACGCTGAGCATATTCTCATACTCTTAGTTGCCACCTGTTTATCTTCTTTGTTGGTATGTCTAAACATTTCCCCGTTTTTATTTAATTGTTTGCTTTTTCGAGTTTTGAAAGTTCTTTATATGATACAAGTCCACTATCAGACGTATGAACTGTTTGCTCAGTGAAGCATTTATTAAGCACCTATTGGGTACTGGAAATTCGATGGTGAACCAAAGTGACAAGGCCTCTCTCCCAACCCAAGAGAAGTTTACATTCTGATAGGCAAAGAAGTAAATGTAAGTTAAAAAAAATAAAAATATATATGTAATATAAATTAGGATAATATATTTTTGAATGAAAACGAAGTAGTATAAGAAGATATAAAATTGTGGCTTTTTAAATTATAGAACTGAGGAACAAAATATTCTAGGAAATTTTATTCTTTGTTTTCTTTCCAATGACTCTGGTCCCAATGGAGATATAATTTCCTCCCTAGTGCAACAAAATATCCTAGTGTAATATCCTGAGTGCCCAATTGCCTATCATCAGCAAGATAAAAGCGTGGATCCTTGGAAACAATCAAATGTAATGGTTTACCATGGAACTCATCTCTGGTGGGAATTTTCCACTGGATATTGTTAACATTTCTATCAATGCATTCAGATTATTTGAGACAAATATGAAATTCTTTTCCCCAACAATTAAAAATAAAAATGAAGTTTTCTATATATCCATTCAGAAAGAATTATATGGATGGAAATGTCCATTAATTTACTTGGGAACAAATGCTATTTCAGTCAGAACTATGACTTCTGGGTTATTAATATTTTTTCAAGATGTTAATGTGATATTTGTAAATTTCCTTTGAAAGAATATCACTGTGCTGGTTTGAAATTGTTGTGTACCCCAGAATAACTATGTTCTTTAATCCTAATTCAACATTTTTAGGTAGGATCTTTTCTATTGCTTTCATGGAGATGTATCTCACCCAACTGTGGGTGGTACATTTTGATTAGGTAGTTTCCATGGAGAAGTGTCTCCACCCATTCAAGGTGGGGTTGCTTACTGTAATCCTTTAAGAAGATATCATTTTGTAAAAAATTTAGGGCCCAACAGCCAGAGACCTTGGAGATGAAGAAAGAAAGCATCCCTAGGGGAGCTTCATGAAAGAATAAGCCAGGAGAGAAAGCAAGCAGACATTGCCATGTGCCACCCCAGCTTTCAGAGGTGTCCAGAAACCAAAGATCCCAGCAGACTCCAGCCATATGCCTTCCCAGGTACAGAAGTATCCCAGATGGCATCAGCCTTTCATGAATAAAAGTAACCTCTTGTTGGTGCCTTAATTTGGAAATTTTCATGGTCTTAGAACTATAAACTTGCAACTTAATAAATTTCCTTTATAAAAGCCATTCCATTTCTGGTATATTGCATTCTGGCAGCTTTAGCAAACTAATACAGATTTTGGTACCAGGAGTGGGGTGCTTTGGTTTGCAAATATCAAGAATGCTGGAACAGCTTTTTAAATGGATAAGGGGAAGATTCTAGAAGAGTTGTGAGGATCTTGATAGAGAAGGCCTAGAATGCTTTGAAGAGACTTGGTAGAAATGTGGACTCTAAAAATACCTCTAACGAGGCTTTAGACAGAAATGAGGAACATGTCACTGCAAACTGAAAGGAAGGTGTTTTTTGAGGATGGAAGGCAGATTTTGAGAGTGATGAACTTGGATATTTAG
Organism: Myrmecophaga tridactyla; assembly: GCA_004026745.1. NCBI lineage: Eukaryota > Metazoa > Chordata > Mammalia > Pilosa > Myrmecophagidae > Myrmecophaga > Myrmecophaga tridactyla. Next base: position 57,067 of record PVIY010006738.1, on the reverse strand, counting down.
CAGAAGGAATTTCCACAGTAAATGTAGAAAACACAGTCTGGCTGCTCCTTGAAGCTTATAGTAAAATATGAGAGGAAAGAGATAAGTCAAGAACTGAACACTTGTGTACAAAGAAAACAGAAATTGGTGGTCTGGAAAATTCTGGGCTTCAAAAGAAAGTGAGATCCCAGAGAACATAAGGATTAAACTAAACATAAACCAGTCAGCCATTACAGAACAAATGAGGATTTGAGATGGAATTATCCAGAAAGGATGTGTGGAAAATCCTTTTGTCTGATGGGCATGATGCCAGTGTACTGAATAGAAAAACAACAAGAGTATTGTGGGATTTGTATAAACAGAACCACTGCTAGTCTGGACTAAAAGGGACAGAAAAGTGACAAAGTGAAGGAAAAATACCTTCAAAGGTAGAACCATGGAAGTTAAGGTCTGAAGCCAAGAAACCTCAGGCCAGCAGAGTGGGCTCACTCTTGTACATGGAAACACCTCTGCCCTGAAGACAGAGGGCAGGCCTTCTGCCTAGATGCTCTGGAGGGTTATTGTACCCCAGGCCTCTCAGATTGTAGAGCACATCCCTTGAGGATTGGGGGGAGCTTGGTTGCCACCCCATTTTTCTGGAGGGGTTGAGTGTGTGCCCAGAGATGGCAGAGAGCCCAGGTGTGACCCCAACGCTTGGAGAAGGTAAAGCTGAGAAAATGGTGGTCTCTCCTATGTTCCTCAAAGTTGCACTTTAAAAGAACAGGGATGCTGCATAAGCCCTTGGAGAGGGTGGAACTGCTGCTTACTAAAGCCCCAAACATAAATGACTCTTAGACTTTGAAATCTAACAGAGTTTGCCCTGCTGGTTTCAGGAACTGTATGTGAGCTTTGACCCATGTGTTCCTTCCAGTTTCTCCCTATGGAAATGGAAACATGTATTCTGTAACTGTTCCTTCTTTGTATGTTGGCAGCAGATAGCTTGTTCTGAGTTTTACAGGTCCAGAGCTAGGGGAAATTTTGCCTTAGGACAGACCATGCCTGTAGCTGACTTAGATGGGATTCTGTACCGTTTCTGACTTGATATTGTATTTGTATTGCTACTGAAATTGTTTAAGGATTTATAATATTGTGACAGAATTTTTGTAATTTGCATTTGGAAAGAACGTGTTTTTTTGGTGTCCAGAGGGTAGAATGTGCTGGTTTGAAATTTGAGTAACCCAAAAAAGCCATGTTCTTTAACACTGATTCAGTATTACTGGGTGGGATCTTTTGATTATGTTGTTTCCATAGAGATGTGACCCACTCAACTGCGGGTGGTACCTTTTGATTAGGTGGTTTCCATGGAGATGTGTCTCCACCCATTAAGAGTGGGGTTGCTTACTGGAGTCCTTTGAGAGGGAACCATTTTGGAAAAAGCTTTAGAGCCCACACAGCCAGAGACTTTCTGAGATGCAGAAGGAAAATGAACCTGAGGAAGCCTTATGAAATGAGAGAAAGCTAGCAGATGTCGCCATGGGACTTCCCAGCCGAGAGAGGTGTCCAGAAGCCAAAAACTCCAGCAGAAACCAGCGACATGTCTTCTCAGCTAACAGAGGTGCTCCAGACGGCATCAGGCTTTCTTGAGTGAAGTAACCTCTTGTTGGTAACTTAATTTGGATTTTCCCAAGGCCTTAAAACTGTACACTTGCAATTTAATAAATTCCTTTTTAAAAAGATGTTCCACTTCTGTGTTATTGCATTCTGGAAGCTTTAGGAAACTAAAACAATCCCCAATAACTATTTTAATCTCATACATGTCAGTAGCTGTAAATTTAGTGGCTTCAAACCCCTACAAAGTAGTGATGCTAAACTTGAATATAGAGTACAGGGACTAAGAAAGGTAGAAAATGAGGCTATTATCTTTAACCATTTTAAACCAGATATTTATTTTGCTCTCCCCAGTTTGAGAATATATGCTATTATGTTACAAAAAAGTATAAACTTTCTGTACATTAATTTAACTTTGCTGAAAGATCAAACCAGAATTGTCTAAAAAAATTACTAATTTCAGAAAATAGATTATAATACAGATACTTTGAAGAAGTAAATCATTGAGCAGTACCTTGTTCAATCTGGATAAAAACTAGGAAGTGTTTCCAAACATTTACCTTAAAAACACAAAGACTATAAAGCATAATCTATACAGGGTATCCTTTACTATCTAATTAATTCCTGTCCTGTATCTTGTTACCATGAAAGCTTGGTAGCTAGTTTCTGAGATGTTCCCTTGAGACAGCTTGATTGTCTTAGATCATTGCAAGCTTCTGTGAAATATAAACCACTGCTTGTGACACCTATGATGTTGCTCTGTGATATAACTAGCACAAATGACTTGAATTTACCTGGTGAAGAAACAAAGAGTTGTATCTTACTTTTTCTTTCCATGACTGAGTGTAATAAAGATTATGCTCTAACATATTCATTTCTTAATACAAAGAAGTAAAAGTTTTTCTTCAACCCAGAAAACCATTTAAAAGCTCTATCTACTCTTCATTGGGATCCACTGGCTTCAACAGGTTATGAGAAAGAATGAGAAATATTTTACAAACAGTTAAATATAGATAGGATATTCCTTTTCAAACAACATAACTGGGCAAGAGTCCATTATGATCTACTCTGTTTCAAAAAGACTGAAACAGGATATTAATTATTTAAAAAAAACAGAACTAGGAAAAGAGCATCATGGTTTAATAGCATTGTGTTTCTCACAGTGCTTTGCCGAGAATCTCCAGAATCCCTACTTCAGGACCCAGGCTCTCATTTCTGGTGCTCATTCCACGTGCTGGGAGTGTTGCCTGCTGAGCAGCTGAATCCCTCCATGAGATTGCTCTTGGCTGAAAAGAGTTTCCCCACCCATGAGTTTATGCTCACTCTCTGGGGACAGCCCACATCCAGTGACTTATCTAAGCAGTTGGTCTGGGCCCATGCCTTGATTCAAGACTTCTTTGAAGGCCATTCCAGCTTCAGAGCTCCCCGTGGGGTTGCCTGAAGCCCTTACTGCACCTGTGTCTCCATTCAACTGCTCCTCCGCCTAGTCTTGCTTCACTAGCTTCTTAGAGGTGAGTGCCCCAAGAGACCTCCCGAATTAATCTTTGGCACAAAAATCTCCATCTCAGAATCTGTTTGTTGAGGAGCCTGACCCATAATATATGAGTTATAGGAAACAGGCAGACGTTATCATTAACAAACGTGGCTCATTTTCCGTCCAGGCTTACCAAAACCATTTTCATCACAAGTATCAGGCTCAGTTAGTGCACACAAATGCTGCTATCAGCCCTTCTCCACATCAGGTTTTCATTTGATGCTAAAAATGGTGAGGAATTTTATGACCACAACAGAAGTTAGGAGAATCATTGGATCACCTTCTTCTCAGCCAAGTGAGGGTGTGGAGAAATTGGAAGTGACTGCTGCAAAATTGGCAATTGACTTGGCAACTGGAACCGACTGATGTTTGTACAGTCATAGAATATTTTTTCATAACTGAACCACATTCAAACTACCTACTCTGACTTTTCATTTGTTTTCTAATCTTGTATAGACCTTACTTTTTGTGTATTTATAACTTCACATGGAAATTGTGCCAATTTCATGAGAGGAGGGAGAACTCCCCTTTCTCACTTAATTTTCTAGAGATCAGAAGTATACATTGATATTTTTGAGTTAGAGGATCCATCAAGAAGAAATAAAGCAAATTTTGCATTTCAAAGTTCAATTTTACTGTGATTCCAACAGCATCATAACCAACGTATGCAGCCACATGAAATCACTGAGGCATCCTAGTAGCCTTATGTTTGAAAATACAACCTTGAACATTTCAGGCCACTAGCACAAAAAAAGAATCCTCCATTATTTAAATTCTAAGTTACACGGGCACCTGTGAATTGTAGAATCTTTAACCTGAAATACAGTGGTTAAAGACAGTGGTTTATTGGAGCCAGCTTACACCTGCTCATGAACACCATAGGGTACATTTCTTCCAAGCTCCACGTTCAACAACAGCACATTGGTCACTTGAAATGCCCACAGTGGGATTATTTATACCAAGGAAACCTGCAAAAACTACAAACCACGGATTTTATTTTTAATTTTCCAGTTATTTAACATTCACTAGCACAGCACTGTCTGTATATCAGATGAAAATTTCAAAATCTAACTATTTAAATGTTAATGTAGGAATTGAAAATATTTCAAAAGATTTCTAAACAGGAATTAAAGCAAAAAGTGGGAGATCATTTCCTAATGAATTCTTCTGTGATTTGTATGCTCTAGGAAAAGGGTAGAATTATATGTTTGTCTAATTACCGCACCCTCTATTTTTAGAACACATGCTGCAAATGATCATGAAATTTATCATAATTACAGATCTTTTCAATGATCTGATGCAATACTTCAAAGGGTATTTTTTGGGCCAAACACCATGAATTTTCTCAAAATAAGAATGAGAAGAAATAGAAATATCAGGTGTTGAGGGAATATAAACAGAAAACAAGGAATTTTTTTTGCCCTCATTTGTAATTAGCCAATCTTCCAGGAATTTATGTTTTATTGAAGGTGAATTCAAACGAGTATGAGGAAGGCACAGCTAAGCTCGTAATACATTTGATGCAAGATATTAAAGGTTTAGTAACATAGCCTGAAAAAGATATTGCTAGCAATGTTTTACAAGATGTCTTTCCTTTATTTTAAGATTTCCTTCAGCCTTTATCAAAAATTGAAAATTATAGGGTGCAAGGGTAGTTCAGCGGTAGAATGCACCACCTTCCATGCAGGAGACACAAGTTCAATTCCTGGACCATGCACCCCAACCCCCCAAAAAAAATTGAAAATTATAATCTGGTTGTGTGTTTACTTGGACTCTTGACACATTTGAAAATCAGGTGGTTTTGAAAGGATCTTTCATTTAGATCTCTGTAACAACACTGAATTAAAGTTACTTAAGTGTTGAGTTAGCATTGACTCCCAAATCAGGAAATAGTAACAAAGGAAAGTTTTTTCTGTACTTACAAATAAGTCAGAGCACCCAGCAAATGATTAAAAATTGAGCATCAAAAAGACATGTAAAAAGCATATTGGGCTACTCTATTATGTTTTAATCTAATTCTAATTATTGGAGAACACAGCATTTATCAATTTAGAAATTCTTTCCATGAACAGAAGACCAAATTACATGCCAGGCACTGTGCCAAATGATGGGTTAAAAAGTGAAAAACCCACTTAATTGACATTCACTACCTTACTTGGTCATCTACCTCAACGACCTTTCAATCTAGGAATTGGAAGCAGTTTTTCTGAGAATTTTTCTTGTTCTACTTCTTTAAAAAATTCTTCTCATCTATTCTGGTTTGCTAAAACTGCTGGAATGCAATATACTGGAAGTGGATTGGCTGTTATAAAGGGATTTATTAGGCTACTAACCTTCAGTTTTAAGGCCATGAAATGTCCAAATTTAAGCATCAACAAGATGGTACCTGGACTCTGAAGAAACGCTGCTGGCATCTGGAATACCTCTGTTGGCTAGGAAGGCACATGGCTGGCATCTGCTGTTCCTTGCTCCCAATTCATTGCTTTCAGCTTCTGATTCCAGTAGCTTACTCTCTGTGTCCTGAGGGTCTTCTCTTAGCTTCTCTCTGCTCTCTACAAATTCTGGGTCCTTCAAGTTCTAAGTATCTATGCTTGCATATCATGGGGCAATTCTATCTGAGTTCTCCCAAAAATGTCTCTCTCTTAAAGGACTCTAGCAAGCAGATTAAGACCCACCTTGAATGGGTAGGGTCATACCTCCATGGAAACACCCTAATCAAAAGGTCCCACCCAACAATATGTCTGCCCCCCAACAATGCATTGAAATAATATGGCTTTTCTGGGGTACACAGCAGGTTCAAATCAGCACATTTCACCCTCTGGACCCCCAAAAGACATGTTCTTTCCATAAACAAAATACATTTATTCCATCATTTCACTTTAAACCATTTTAATAATAATGCATATACAATACAAAGTCAAAAATAGTATAAAATCTCATCAAAGTTAGTTACTGGGGTGGTTTTTCCTATAGCAAAATTTTCCTCTGGATGTAAATCTGTGCAAATCAGAATAAGTTATCTGCATCCAACATGCAAGGGAGGAACAGTCATAGGATATATGATCCCATTTCTAAATGGGGAAATTGGAAGGAACACAGGATTCACCAGAACCAAACAATTCCTAAGGCCTGTAGGGCAAACTCCACTAGATTTTAAGGTCTGAGAGTCATTTATAGAATGACATTTTATCATCGGGGCTTGACAGAGTGGCAGTTCCACCCTTTCCAAGGATTTACATAATGGCCGTTCTCTCTCCAAACACTGGGGTAAGAATTAAACTTCTCCAAGCATTGAGAGACCGACCATCTTGCTTTGGGGTCCACCTTCTCCATGCATCAGGGCAGTGCCCAGACTCTCTGCCATCTCTAGGGTACACATTCAAACCCTTTAGAATGATGGGGTGGTGACTAGGTCCTCCGCAATCCCCAGGGAATGTGCTCCACCCTCTCTGGAACAGTAGCATTCTTCCTGAACAGTGGGGAAGCCGATCTCCTCTCAGCTCCCCAGGCAGCTGAGAGCCCAGGGGTAGTAACACTTCCTGAAAAAACTGGGTGGAAGACCCATGCTCTGTAAACTCCAGGGCAAACTGACGCTCTCCACACGCATGGGTGGAAGCCACTCTCCTGACCCAAGATTCCTTGACTCCCTTAGCTCCCATGGTTCTGCCTTTGAAGTCATTTTTCCTTCAATCTGTCCTGTTTCTGGCCCTTTTAGTCCAGACTGGCAATGGTTCCATTCATTCAGATTTTGCATAAAATAGTTTGGCTTGGCATACAACATACAGGGGCCAAAGCCATCAGACAATAGGACTTTGCAAAATTCCCCTCTGGATAGCTCCATTTCCAATCCTGGTTTGTGTGGGAGTGGCTGTATGATTCCATGTTTGGTTAAATCCTCAGGTGGGGCACTATCCTCTGAGGACTCATTTTCCAAAAGCTCAGAATTTTCCAAACTGTAAGTTTCTGGTTCCTTGTACCCAAGAGTTTAGTTCTCAACTTATTCCTTTCCTCTTGAGTTTTACTATAACCTGCAAGAAGAAGCCAGGCTGCATTTTCCACATTCAGTTTGGAAATTTCTCATTTTGGTATCCCAGCTCGTCATGTTCAAATTTTCCCTTCCATTCAACACGTGCACTTAATTTTGGCAAATTATATGCCACTTTAAAACAAAGGTCACCTTCCTTACAGTTTGCAGGACACATTCATCACTTCTGAGGCCTCATCAGAAGTGCCTCTCGCATCCATATTTGTACCGTCTCCTCAAAGCAGTCTAAGCCTTTCCTATCAAACATATCACAATACTTTCAGAATCTCCCCATTATCCATTTATAAAGCCGTTTTAGCATTTTTGATATTTGCATCTCAGAGCACCCTACTTCTGCTTCCAAAATCTATTGTTTTGGTCTGCTTAAAGCTGTTGGAATGCACTATACCAGAAGTGGATTGGCTTTTATAAAGGGATTTATTAGGTTACCAATTTATAGTTCTAAGACCATAAAATGTTCAAATTTAAGGCATCAACAAGATGATATCTGGACTCTGAAGAAAGGCTGCTTTGTCAGCTGGGAAGGCATGTGACTGGCGTCTACTGGTTCATGATCCCAGTTTGTTGCTTTCAATGATGGTTCGTGCTCCCATTTCATTGCTTTCAGCTCCTGATTCCAGTGGCTTTCTCTCTGTGTCCTGTGGTACTTCTGTTAGTGTAGCTGGGGCATTTCTCTCTCTAACCATCTATGGGTCTTCTCTTAGCTTCTCTGGGGCAAACTCTGGATTTCATCTCTTAAATTCTCTTGACTCGTTCAGGTTCTGTAGATCCTTGTTTTAATGTCTCCCAGGGCAATTTTGTCTATGTTTTCCACAGAATGTCTCTCTCTTAAAAGATTTCAGTAAGCAGATTAAGATCCACCTTGAATGGGTGGGGTCATATCTCCATGGAAACAACCTAATCAAAAAGTACCACCCAAACAAAAACAATAGGTTTGCCCCCTCAAGATATAGCCTTTCTTTTAAGTTTCAAACCAGCACATCACATTTTTCTCTGTTCTTTGAAACTCTACTTCTCAATGTTGGATCTCCTGGATTGCCTCAGTTTCTATGGGTTCCTTTAATTGGTTTATTTGGTCACTTTCTAGGTTCCTTTAATTAGTTTGGTCTGTTTCTTCAGAGTGGAAATCCTTCTTCAAAATTCTGGTGATTCTTGACTAGCTGTTCATATTTCAAAATGAAGCTCTAAAATCTTCTATTTGATGTGATGGGGTTATATTCTTTGTTGCCTATATTCTAGTGGGAAACCATGAGAAAAAGTTGAATGACTATTAGTTTTCTGTGCTGCACAACAAATTGCCACAACCTTAGTGATTTAAAACAAAACATGTTATTATCGCAGTCTCCATAGGGCAGAAGCACTGGCATGTCTTATCTGTTTCCTCCATCCTAAGGTCTAAATAGACTGAAATCCAAGGTTGCAGCCTCATTAGGGGATCACCAAGGGATAGACCTGCTTCCAAGCTTCCACAGACTGTTGGCAGAATTTACTTGATTGTAGTTGCAGAATGGAGGTGCTGGTTTCTTACTGGAGGGTGTCTCCAGCTCCTAGGGTGGTCAGCCAGAGATCCATGGGTTTCTCCAACTTGGCCACTTACTTCACAGCAGCTTTCTTCTTCAAAGCCAGTGAGTGGAGTTTCTCTAGCTCTAGTTAGCTAAGACAGAGTGTTAGATAATGTGTCATAATCACAGGAGTAACAACTCATTCTTTTGTGATATTCTGTTACCTAGAAGCAAACTTCAGGTCCCACCCATACTCCAAGGGTAGGATGTGAATATCAGACGTGAATTTTTATGGATGGGGGAGAGATGTCCCTTGAGATCTGTCCACCACAAAAACTGTGGTTCACTATGTAGAGATTCTTTACATTTGGAGGCAAGCTTCATCCCTGCATTTTTAGGGCCTCTCAGATTTAATTTCTCTAGGTAAGAAACCCCATTCTCTCATTTGGGGGTGGGGGGAAGAGTAGGATGAGGGACAGTCACATGATTTTATAGGTTCTGGGAGTCCAAGAACTTTGTACCAAGTTTAACCACTTTCCATATGTACAGCATTGCATCTTTCTTCACTCCTGGGCAGCGCTTATTGTCTCAGGGGTCTGAACTCTTATGGGGTTTTCAGGATCAGGTGGTACACTTCCTTATCTGATTCCCATCAGCAGACTCTTTCGATGTAACTTGTTACTATCTGCTGAGTCAGTTCCTGTCCTCACACTGCTGTTTTCTCAGTCTGTCGAAATTTCTGAATTACAGTTGAATCTACTCATTCCTTTTTGGCTTTGGGGGGTTTTCCTTTTTTTTTACATTAATGAAGTTTGTCGAGGGAGAAGAAAGAAAGGTGGGCTATCTGCCATTTTTAATTGGTCAATTACTTAAAGGACTGATTTGGTCTTTCCTCACAATGCACCAGCTCTCATGCCCATATTGTCCCGTAGGAGGACAGACCAAGGACCATTTCTGCATTTGCATACATCACAGGAAGCACCTTTTAAGAGGATTTCCTGTCACATCAAATATAGAAAGCAAACAACAGACAAGGATTGACTAATAACTACAGTTAGATATAGCAACCTTTAGCACTAACAAGTCATGGTTGGAGCCAGCATGGTCTTCAGAAAGCATCTAATGGGGAGCGTCAATGTTTGCAATGCCCATATTCCTCCCTGGAACCCCCAACTCTTAGCCTCACATGTAGCTGTGCCCTCCAGCTCCAGTAAGCCACTCCTTAATACAAACGAGGCAGTATCTCACGTACTTCACAAGGCTAAGCTATGCAACCATGACAAATGTAATAAGCAGGCATCAACAGTCTGGAGCCATGGAAGACTTAGTCCCATCCTTTTCTAGGTCTGTCACTCTGTATGAGTGGAATAGCAGGCCTGTATCATCATCTCTGCTCCCAAACCATCATTGAATTACAAATGCATGAATTCAAAAAAGCTCACAGCCACACATCTTCCCCAAGAAAGGCAACACAGTGCCAGCAAAGGAAAGGTAAATCAATCAAGAGAAAAGAAAGATGTAAAGGCTTAGCTTTGACAAGTACAACCCAAGTTAAGGTACTGAAATGTCTGCATTCAGGGTTCCTGAGCATCAGCCCCCCTCAACCTGCCCCTGCAAATCAACTGGCAGGTACTGGATTTAGAGTTTGCAGAACTAAAAGTCCTACTGAGGTGGTTTTTCCACAATAAAGAAGCAAGCTGTTCCAAAGTAAATTTCAGTTTCCATTTTTGGGGATTTAGACAATATTTTCAGGTTTGATATGGCAGTTTTTTTGGGGGGGGGTTAGCATTAAGGATTCTTTTAGGTATTTGGATCAGTTTTCATTCTTGTCTGAAGTTATTATAATAGATGTAACGTATGTATGACATATATATAAACACACACACGTGTATCTGTATATAAACTTTCCTAGAATAAAAGTTTAACTATTAATTACTGATTTACATGCCTCTCAAAGCAATTATCCATGCTTCTCAGATGTGAACAAATGAAGTAACCCAAGGACATATTTTAACCAAGTAGGTGTGACTCTGATTAAATTTAAAGTTCTGATTCTAAGACTCACATTTTTTATTATTTCAAATTGTTTCCTATTCATTAACAAATAAGGCTAAAAGGGGACACTCTTATACTTTTGTATTTAACATAAAGACTCACAAGGAACATATTTTTTTTCTCTTAACTCCCTTATGAGTAAGTGGCATCAGATTCTTTCAGTTGACCCTTTTTATAGACCTGGGCAGAAGCTGAAACTGTAGCAAGAAATTATGACCCCACAATCTCTTCTGTTCTCCTGATAATGTTCTGTTTTCTATTTGCTGTAAACTACATCTCGAGACTTTAGAATGCACTTTTAAGAAACTTTCCATGCTCTTATTCAGCAATTCAGAAACCCTCAAATGATTTTTTTTTTTCTGTAAAGGGATATCAGCTTCAAAGGGTGAACACTAGCTTTAGTTTTAGAAAAAAAGTGCAAATCCTAGCATTTTTTAAATGTTATGTCTTTTTAGGGTAAGCTGTTGAGACTTAGAAAAGGGGGTGGAAAGAGAAGTGCACTCAGCGATTATTTGGAAAAAAAGAATGACCTCAAAAATTTGAACTTAAATGCATGAAAGGAAATACATCATATATTTTTTTTTCTATGGGTGATGACAGGACTTAAAATGCAAAATGCTATGCCTGCCTGGAAAAGCTACCTATTAAAAAAAAATTAGACTTTAAATGATCTCCTGGGTACTACTATGTTACTCAGGACTGTTGACACAGAGAAATGAGGCATTCCAGTTACTGAAATGTTGAGAAATGGCCCAAAGAGTGCCAAACGCACGTCCCCTACTGTGAACCATTTCTCCTTTCCCCACACACTGGCCCAATTATGGAACTACAGCCAGTCCTATGCCAAATATGGGCAGTTGAGATGTCAGGTCAGAGCGTCCCTTGATGTTTTCCTCTTTATTCACTCAAGAGAATGAACCTATAATTCTTTATTGTGATTATTGATAAGATAATACTTCACTCACTCTTATAAAAGTGTCTGAAAAAGTCTTCAGATTTTCCGTCCACATTTGGACAGCCACGTGCATTATATGGTCTGAGTCAAACTCAAAGTTACAAAGCTTTTTTTCTTGGCAACGACTACAATTTCCATTTTATTATGAAAACTAAAAAACCACACCAACTAGCAACTTTCTTCTCTGGGGTATTTTCAACAGACAGATACAGTGTATTATCATTGGATAGATAGGTTCTTCAATTGAATCCTCTTTTACAACAGAATTACAAATAATGTATAAGGGCAATTAATATTATCTTAGTTCATAAAACACTTGATCTGGGAAAAAGTCTTATGCCATGACCACAAAACACAATATTAAAATATGCATTTGGACTGATTATAAAATAATCATTTCATATGGAAAATTACTGGTTTTGTATATACTTTTGTGCTTCTTTATCATAAATTTGCGATCACACTGTGTACATTAATAGTTCAGTTTTCAATAACAATGACCCTGTTTAAAGTATCCAATGTCATGGATGCAGATACATTTTGTAAGCTACTTTTCTTAGAAAATGCTTATCTGTGTACATAAACAATCTTGTAGAATAACCTATCTGCAATGGTGCAAAAATGTCTTTATATCTTAAGATGATTTTATCCAAATGAGAATATATTTTTAAAAAATTTTTTATTGAAAAATCTTCACACACATACATTCCATACATGGATACATGGTGTACAATCAATGTCTTACAATATCATCACATAGTTGTGTATTCATCACCATGATTATTCTTTAGAATATTTGTATCATTCCAGAAAAAGAAAAAACTCATATAGCCCATATCCCGTACCCCTCCCTCTCATTGACCACTAGTATTTCCATCTACCCAATTTATTTTACCCCTTATCCCCACCATTATTTATTTATTATCATTTTTGTTTTTGTTTTTTACTCATCTGTCCATACCCTGGATAAAAGGAGCATCAGACACAAGGTTTTCACAATCACACAGTCACACTTGAAAAGTTATATCTTTATAGAATCATCTTTAAGAATCAAGGCTACTGGAACACAGCTCAACAGTTTCAAATACTTCCCACCAGCCACTCCAATATACCATAAACTAAAAAGGGATATCTATATAACGCATAAGAATAACCTCCAGGATAGCCTCTCAACTCTGGAATCTCTCAGCCACTGACACTTTATTTTGTCTCATCTTTCTCTGCCCTCTTTTGGTCAAGAAGTCTTTCTCAATCCCATGATGCTTGGTCCCAGCTCATCCTGGGAGTCCTGTTCCACATTGCCAGGGAGATTTACACCTCTGGGATTCATGTATCATGTAGGGGGGAGGGCATTGCATTCACCTTCCAAGTTGGCTGAGAGAGAGAGGCCACATCTGAGCAACAAAAGAGGTTCTCTGGGGATGATTCTTTGCCCTAATTCTAAGTAGGCTTAGGCTATCCTTTACAGGAATAGCTTCATAGGGGCGAACTCCAAGATTGAGGGCTCAACCTATTAATTTGGTTGTCCCCACTGTTTGTGACAATATCAGAAATTCCAAATAAGAACATTTGATTTAAACCATACAATTACAACCTTTGTTTATTTGATTTTGTAACAAATCTTGAAAAGTTAAACCACCATATTTTTTTAACCATGTATTGTGTTAATGTAGATACTATTTTATGATTTGTCTTTCCTTTTAAAGGAAGTTAGGATACTAGTTTTGGGACTTATTCCTTTGATTTATTGTAACATATTGTTTGGAGTACTCATTTTCCCAGTTCAGAATTTAGTCACAGAATTTAGATATTTTTAGTGAAAAGCAAAAGTATTAATTTACTATTGATATGTTTTAATTAACTCTAAATTAAATTATTAGTTGGGTGTCGCTTTAGATTTCTTTGCTGTACTGGGAATGCAATCCTATCTCAGCCAGAGAGTTTTTATTGGTTCCTCTAGATCCACCTTCCACATCCTTCTTGCCTGTGCTCTGTGCCCTAGAAAGCTATCTTTAACAGGTGCAGGTATTGGAGAAAACCTGTAGGAGCTCAGGAGGAGAGTGAGGCAAAGTTATTCATTCTCCTAGCTCCCTCCATGTGAGGGAGCCCCATCTCACTCCTCCATCCACTTATGGTCACTGCTCCCCTCCAAAGTAGCTGGTCTACTCAAATTGCTCCCTTCTGTTTAGCCAGGAACCTTGTTTCCTTCCTTTGCCTCTTTTTGAGGATAAGGATAGTAAAATCTAGGGCAACAACATTTGTTGTTTTTCTAAAATTCAAATTTAACTAGGTATCATATATTTTATCTGGCAGCCCTGGGAATGATACCAGTGAGTGGGGGTGACTGGAGTGATACTTTGATGGCCTCTCAAATGGCTTATCTGTACCCTTGGTGTTCCCCTGCTCCATTCACAGGTTATCATTTGGCCCTTTGGAAATAAAATATCTGAAGAGAGTTTATTTGATTATGCCATTCGATTTCTATGCAGACCCTTGCTGACATTCTATCTTGTCTCTCATTTTATCACCAAATTGAGTACAAGTTTGGAATCAATCCATTTTAGATGTCTTCTCCTTCAGTGTATCTTGATTTGTACCTGGTTTATGAAGAATGCCAGAGCATCTGTACTTAAACCACCTCAACGTAAACAAAGATTGTAACCAGCTCTCTTGGCCTACAGGGTGTACCACATTCTGTCAAGAACAGGTAAGTAGCACATATGAGCATACATCACACTTCCCAGCTGGCCCGTGATGGTTCTGTACTATGTATACTCCAACTTAATCATTCACAGCTCTCCCTTTCCCTCTAGGCTGATACAGGGTTACCTTAAGCATCATGCTTAAAAAAGTTTGGGAAATTAAAAAAGGGCAGCCCATGGTGGCTCAGTGGCAGAACTCTACCTGCCATGCTGGAGATCTGGGTTCAATTCCCAGTGCCTGCCCAAGCCAAAAAAAAAAAAGCTCTGAAAAGTTGACATTTTTGGTATATTCATTGTATACCTGTGTGTTCTACAGCAAGATAGCTCATCTCCAAAACCCACAGTCTACTTATGAATACAGTACTTGCAGAATGAGATCCTTGGATTTTTTTAAAGAAATGGAATACACACACGCATATTTAAGTGAGTTTGCACTTAAGATTCAATTCACTAAATGAAATGCAGCAACTATAATAGAAGTTATGTAACCGCTTCCTGTGAGAAAAAATTATTTTTGAGTTCATATTGAACAACTGCAGTTTATTCCTGGCATTTTTTGAAATGGCTTTGAAATGTTGCTTAAATATAGGGAAATTTCCTGCTACCTTATGGTACAGAGTCAATATGAAAATACCATTGTTATGTTATGTACAGATGTCGGTTTGCTACAGAACATGGGTATGTTAAAAATCAAATTATAAATATAAAATATATAGCTTTGGAGCATACTATAGAATAGCCCTAAAAACAATCTCAGAGAATGAAGGTAGATAGATCTGGATACATAGCTATTCGGCACACACATCAATTTCATTAGCTGTAGATGCCTTAATATTCTGTTCACCAATGTCATGTCATGGAAATTTGTACACTAGGAACTGTTACTTTC
Source organism: Myrmecophaga tridactyla (assembly GCA_004026745.1). Taxonomy (NCBI): domain Eukaryota; kingdom Metazoa; phylum Chordata; class Mammalia; order Pilosa; family Myrmecophagidae; genus Myrmecophaga; species Myrmecophaga tridactyla. Next base: position 41,819 of record PVIY010006738.1, on the reverse strand, counting down.
CCCTCTGCCCTCTTTCCCCCATCTCTCAATTCTTCTGGGGTCATATGTGACCAATACAGATAATCCAATGGAAGGAATGGGCAGCAGGGAAACCAATTGTGGATATTTAAAGAGCTCTGGAACAAATTGGAAACATAACACTGGTTAGTGCAGATCTTCTCACGAGTCCTTGGGGCACTGGTATTATATAAATTAGGCTCATTTCTGCTAACCTCGTTCTGAAATGGAAATGGCACCAGCACCACTCCGCCACCAACAAGAAACACACTGAATAAATATCCATAGATCATCAGTTTGAAAGGGGGTTGAAATTATTAGCCTATCTAGAGTGTGGCCACCCATCCTTATTTCAACTGTAAACTGTTGAAGCCCCAAATCAACTGATATCAAAGGCAATAGTGAAGATCTGATAATATCTCACCCATCATGTATTCACCTGAAACAAAACATTAGATCGGTGCAAATGAATTTGTAATAAAGAGACTGGCACTAGACAAAACTCACCAGCTTATATTTAGAAAAAGTACACATGTCAAAGTATTAGGTGCTATAATATGCACCCAAAGGCTCCTCTCAAAATGGGTATTGCAAGTGTACATCCTGGCTGCCCAACTTCAATTCTAGCCCCACCATATGCTATCGGTATCTCTGGGGGTTGGTCCCTGTGAGATTTAAATGACCGAGTATTCTAGGCCACACAGACAAGGCTGGGCGTTGGTAGATGTCACTAATATAATAAATCATGCTGCCTCACTGCCAAGTCTGAGTGTAAGGCCCTCGTTCATTTAAGTTATATGTAAAATAGCCATATTTTATCATCCAATCTAAGTAACTAAAAATTCTTAAGATAAAATTTATATATACCAAAACGCACCCATTCGAAGTATAAGCTTGAGGAAGTTTGGCGAATGTGTACACTCATGCAAACCACACACAACTGAGCTATGGTCTCCATCATTTCAAGAAACTCTCTCAGTGTCACTTCATAGTCAATCCCCCTGACCTTGCCCCCCACCCAACACGCACACACCTAGCCCAAGGCAAACCCTGGGACACTTCCTATCATTATGGATTAGTTTTGTAAAGAACCTGAGAAATACAGTTGAGTTTATAATTAGTCCCAGATGTAGAAAAATCATAAAAGAATTCCTGATAGACCAAGAGGTCACTGTGGGAATAAAATTACACATGCAAAGAAAAATACCGAGAACTCCTTTTTGTTATTCCTAGCCTCAGACATTAACCAGCACAGAAAAAGACTGTTTTATGAATATGGGGCAAGAGTATAAGGATACTTTTAATTTTTGCTTTGATCATATTTGTAGTATCTTTTTTTTTTGTATGCTATATGGCGTGGTCACATTTCCTTATTTTTCCATGTGAGTATCCCGTTAAAGCACCACCGTTTGTTGAATTTTTGTTGGTTTGGTCTTTGTTTTCCTTGCTTGCTTGTCTGTTTGTTTGGGAAGCACATGGGTTGGGAATTGAACCCAGATCTCCCACATGGAAGGCCAGAATTCTACCACTGAAATACACTTGTACCCCCTGTAGTATCTTTTAATAAATAATGACATAATGTGTCATTGCAGTATTCTACAGATAACATATAACCTTTGTTTCTTCTCAAAAGTAGGATTTTGAAATGCAAATTAGTAATTTCAATTATTACATTAGACTATGATAGGAAGACATATTTTGCCTCCGGTTTGCCTAAATCTGGAGAATATATTTTTGTATCTATCTGTATCTCTCCCTCTCTCTCTACACACACACACACACACACACACACACCAACAAACTCCCTAAAACATAGAAAGCAACACTCTTCATTATATCAGGGCCATAAAAGTGTGCTTGCTCGTAGAGAAGGTTTTCTAAAACTTACTATTTGCATTTCTGACCAGATAATTCTTTCTTGGGGGGCAGGGTGGCAGGCGTGCATCCTGGGCACTGCTGGATTTTTAGCTGCATTCTTGGCCCCTACCCACCAGATGCCAATAGCACCATCCCACCAGTCACTCCAATCAAAACTGTCTCTAGACACTGCCAAATGTTCCCAAAGGGCCAAAATCATTCCTTTTGAGAGCCACTGCTATGCAATGTGTGGTGTACTACTGTTTTTCTCTTGTTAGAATACCAGTAAGCTAACAGATGGCCTATAGGATCTTCCTGTAGCTTAGATGCTTTGCATTAATATTCTTATACCTCACGTTACACAAACATTCTTTGCATACTAATATAAGACTCATAAATATGATATCGTATGTACAGTGGCTTAATAGGCAAAATAAGAATGACAGGATTTATTCATTTAATTATTTTTTTTTAAATTAGGGCAGAGCGTAACAGAAAAATTTACTACCTCTCTTCAAATTAATTAGGGAAAGATCCCAGGTAGCAAAAGCTTTATTTTTTTCTATTGAAAGAAATAACATGCAATAAAACTATCACAGGTTATATTAAATTTTGATTTGTATGTGAACTGGCTAATCTGTGTTTCCTCTATTGCAGAAGCAGACAGAACAGATTTCCCCCTGAGTTGGCCCAGTATGTATGATATTAACAGTGTCATGAGCAGTACAGCAAAGCATTTGAAGAAACAAATGAGGAAGGCATCAAAACTTCTGTAGTGGGTGAAGTACTATTTTAGATGGCCAAGGTCCATATCAGCAGCTTGCACTTAGTCTTGGGAACAGAGCTCATGGTTTCACCCCAGTGCCAACTGGAGATAACCTTTCTGCATAATTAAGAAGCCATTAGGTTGCCACTCTCCTCAAAAAGCACACATGGTACGCCTATAAATTCCCCATTGAAGCTGCTTTAATCCATCTGTTTCTCCCATGACTCTCTTGATCCTAATTATTTTGTACTGAGAAGAAAGTACTTTAAGGCAACTTTCACTCTTATGGTTAGTTGATAAGTAAGGTCCTCATACATACAACAATGGGAATCTACTGTGGTTTACCAAACAAAGGAGTGGATTGGCTGAGAATTGTGCTTTGGCTTTTTACTCAAATGACCATTCTTTTGCCCTCAGCTTTTTGCAAATGAGAACTTACTTTTATTGCAACCTACTTGTTGCCATAGATTGTCATTTCCATTAGTCCGGAGGAGACATAAAGTAGCTTTTTTTTTGTTTTTTCTTAATTTTTAAACCGTTTTGTTCATGCATCATACAATTCCAACCTAAGTGTAGACATGCCTTTGCCATCATACTCTATCTGAAGACATTCCCTTTTCTTCCACAAAGACTCCATTCTCCTTTCTCACTCCCCCTGCCTGTAGGTATTTAGTTTTGGCATAATACCTTTGTTACATTCAGCAGAAGCATATTACAATGTTATTGTTGACTCTAGACCCTAGCTTGCATTGATTGTACTTTTTCCCATATACCACCTATTTTCAACACCCTGCGATGCTGACAATTCATCTGTTCTCCCTCATGCAAAAGCGTTTTTTAATTTGTACATTTAATCACCATCATTGTCCACTCTAGGCATTCCTAAATTTTACCGTCTCAGTCTTTATCAGTTATCTTTCCTTCTGGTTTCATACATGCCCCTATCCCTTCTCCCTCTTTCATACTCACATTCAGCTTCATTCAGTGTACTTATTGTGTTTCAATCAGGTAGTATTGTGTTATCCATTTCTGAATTTTTACAATTAGTTCTGTTGCACAATCTGTATTTCAGCACCAATTGCCCAAAGAAGAGTAGTGTTTTTAATAAATTATTTTTAGTTTGTTTTCATTATCTTCTAAAACCTGTCATTTGAAAAAGAACTAAATCTTCTTTTCCCTCCCCGTTCCTGATAATATTCCATTTATAAGATAGTTTGAATCCATTTCAAACTTCTACCTTGAGCTATGCAAAATATATTCCTATTCAATAGCCTATTTTCCCTGAATCAAACCTTTATCTCATTTATACTGCTTTTAAAGATTAAATTCATACATTAAAGGATAAGTGGCATGCATCAATAGATATATTTATTCACTCTTTCATGAAGAAAGAAAAACATAACTTTGAACCTTAAAAGCACATTTCTATCACATATCATAAGCCAGAGTATCCTAAGAATATAAATATAGTTCTACGTTCTTCTGCATTCATAAACCATCTTGGGTAAGAGAGATTTTGTTCTTAAAATAGTGAATCATGATAATAACATTTTTTGTTACAACTGCTTTCATTTATAGATTGACACTAATTACCTCCATGTTGTAATGTGGAGCACAGTGCACTTCCAGACAAGCTTCTAAACGTTTAACAAGTTTAAGTAGGGCGATAAATAGTTTTTAACTAATCATTCCTTATTTACAACTTCCTTGAACAGATCTTCATAGTATATTCTGCTACAGCCTTAAACCACGTATTTTATGGTATGGGTTTGGAAAGCTAGAAGATGGCTTGGGTTAGGATTATGAGCATGTGAATTAAGTCCCTATGGGGAAATGGGGACATTTGAATGGGAATTTGATATACTTTAGAATTTCAATATCAGGAGCCATGTTAATGAATACAATAGCAAAAGAATACTTCTACAATCAAGATCATGATTCAAATGGTCGGAACTCCAAGCAGTTGAAGGAAGCATACCAACCCCACTTTGTGGGAGCTGTCCCCTGGAATGGGCTAATCAATGAGTTACCACTGAATAATTTCAAAATTGAAGATTCCTTTTTCTTTTTTCTTTTTGGTTCTTAGTGTATCTTTTTATCAAGAGATGATAATAAAGAGGCAAAGGAGAGAACAGATTAAGGAAGAAGGAAAGAAATAGATATCAAAGATTTAACCTCTTTCAGTAAAATTAGGAGAATTGAGACCTATTGAAAAGTAGATTCATTCTGTAAGTGGGCTTAAGAGTTTTTAAAAACTTCACTTGGTGATGGCAGGTGAAATAAGACGTTACTGCAGTATTAGTACTTTAAAGATGCATTTTACCAAATTTGATAAACCAGATCTAAACCAGAAATTACAATAGGATTAAAATAGCTACCATGTAAGAGCTGAACTTTAATAGTGGTTTCTCTTTCCTAGTTCCTATAAATGACACAGCATAGACCCTGCTGTGGTGACTCAGGAATGGTAAATAACTGTGGGCTTCAGTTTTTGAGGAACACTTTGAAAGAGGCCTCCAGGAGCCTTGAAGGATCACTGGGATTGCAAATAGTGGAGGAAAAAGTGGCAGGAGATTCTTGGAAAGTGTCAAGTCAAAAGGGAAGAGGAGATGAAAAGAACAAAGAAACTCAGGGATTCAAAAAAAAATCTGTTCTACTTAAGATATTAAACAAGAATTTAATACTTGGTTTACATCACAACCTGTGCACGATAAGAGGAAATCTTTTCAAATTAAATTTTCCAAGCATAGGTCTTGCAGGTGTGGAGAAAAGTGAAACAGGAAGATATCTGTAATTCCCCATTGGCTCACCTTACATACTTGTGGCCAATATTAAACAACAACAACAACAAAAGAGATCTTGTTTCCTTATGATTTAGGGTAAAAACATTTATTCCAGTATTCTCTCTTCCAACAAGTGGTGACACAAGGTTATAAAAAGGCACCTCCTAGCATAACAGATTCTGGTGGATTTCAATGCTTGCATAAAATCAAAAAGGAAGTCTGTGGCTTACTGACTAATGTTTATACCACTCTGGATTTTATGATACCACATGAGTTACTGTTAAAATGACAATAGAATCCTACCCATATAAAATATCTCTCACTCAAGCCAAAAAATTGTCTCAATTACATGGATTTATTCTCTGATCTACTTAAATGGAACATCTTTGAATTAGATTTTACTAGAAAGTAGGGAATTGAATTCAAAATAACACCATTTTAAGTAGAAAAAATGTTATAAAGGTGACCAATATTAATTTCCACTACGTAATATCTACAAACAGTGGAAAGTAGGTTATGGACTTGAGTTTAAATTAACTCTTTTTATATGCAAGTAACTTGTCAGGAGAGACTAATACCAGACCAGGAGTTAAAACAAGGAATATAACTCTTCTGGAAAATTTAACACCTGGGGAATAGATTCTATTAAATAAAAGACATTTTACACAAGAAATAAATGCCTAAGCCATGTTTTGGTGATTCCAACTGGAGAGAAAGACCATCTGTGGTCTTTCCACAAGTTTGGAGAGCAGGGAATCTCAGAAAAAATAGGCTGGGAAGAAAAGGATTCACAACTTTTCACACCAATTCAGCATAAACCAGGTCAATATTAAGATAGCATGTCCCCAAAGCAGTTTGTGATCTGATATACCAATTAAATGTAATTTTTTCAAGCTACCTTATATAGAGTATTTTAAGTTATTACTTTGAATTGGGTCAGTATTGTCCAAAAATATGCAATAATCGCTATGTGCTAAATATTAATACTTTTATATATTTTTTGAAAAGTTCAGTTCCTTGAAACTGTCATCACATCTTTAGATTTTATTTTTATTGAAAAAATTTTAATTGGGTAAGGCAGTTATTTTTTTTACAATTACGTATGCCAGGAATCTTAGGGTTTGTGTATCCAAATCTTCTCTAATAGTTTAAGTATCAGAGAAGGAAATTGTTATGAAAACAGCAGCGTTTCAGGAACTGAAGGGCTGGGAACATACGTACAATGGAACCAAGAAATGGAAACATCAAAGAGCCAATGGAGACATTTTTCATTTTTCATCTCTCCGGTCATGTCCTTCATTCTTCCCTCCCCACAGAGCAGCATTCTTTGCCTCTCAGCGATTGGTGCAAGGTTGCCACACCAACCTGGGAGGGTTCCCATCTTCTCTATGCCAGAGAGCAGCCCAAGCTGGAAAGAATTTCTTAGCCCCAGTTTTAAGTTTCAGGGAAAGAGGATCTGACTGGCTCGACTTCCCTTGCGTGCTTACCCTCACTCAATCAACCATATCCAAGTGTGTCTGCTGGAGATAAATGTATATGGATGCTGTGAATATGTGAAAGAGTCATCTTGAGCTAAGGAAACACAATGGTATATTGCTGTTGCACAAATTAAGAACATAAGAGTCCCGTAGTAACATGACCAGTCAAGATTCATAGTTGGTGGCAGAGTTCATTTAAGTCCACATTTCTTTTCAGTATACCTTCAACCATAGAGCCAATTCTGTATCTCTTATTAGTGAAAGAAATAAGCAAGATTATATCGTAACCTAAAATTAATGATTGGTCCTGTTTTATTCCATCCAAAGGCGTTATATTTGATATTGCACAAATTGACTTGTTATAATAGAAAGTTTTAGCTCTTTTTCTCTCATTTCCCACTCCTCCTCTGTGGATATGTGTATGAGTTATGTGGTAGAGGAGCGGAGGGATCACACTGTACTGAAAGATTTATTATTGAGATAATTTTCATCATGGTGTTAACAGGTGGTCAGTTAGGAGGAGTTCCTCACATATGGCTCAATTTCTTTGGAACTTCCAATTAATGTGGACTTCCTATTCTCAGAATAGTATCGCAAAATAGAAGGTAGCCATCTCATTGTTTATAAAAAAAAAATTAAAGGAAATGTTTTGACATCATAACTTGGACTTCCAAATCCTGAAGACATGATCCTGAAACTTGGTATCAAAGAAGATTTTCAGAAGAACTTCAGAGTTTAGTAAATCCTATTTGATTTTAATATGACAAATGAGTCCATATATCTCACAGCAGTTCTGCTTCTGTGTATACTAGGCATTTAAGAATGCATATAATATGAACGTAGAATGAGTATAATTTTTAAACCTCCAGATCGCAAGAGATAATTTTGAAAGATTACTCTGCCATATAATAAGTATTTTTCAGATGACAGAGCAGACAGGAGATATTTCTTTTGGAAAGTTATCCATCTACCCCTTCCACTTATCGCAAGGTGTTTAAATAACTTTGAGAAGGAAGTAGGAAACAGCTGTGGTAAAACTGTGGATTTTGTCTTTCATTCTTTCATGCATAGCTGCCAAAATGAAAGCATTAACAAGATTGAGAATATGTGAGGTTAAAATGTGCAAACTTGAGCTCATTCTTTGGGTGAGGCCTATAATGGGCTGCTTTTCTTTCTCATTGTTCCCACAGAATAGTGAGGGTGAGCAAAGGATTTGATTTTATAGCTACACTCTTGGCTGGACTCATAATTAAGCTAAGCAAATAGAAAAAATCCAGCACAGGGTCTGGCAAGTAATTTATTTTCTCCATGCCTATTCTGCTCACTGGATGTAAATCAAACACGCTAAAAAAAAAAAAGCTTAATGTCTTAATGTACGTGGGGTACCATATTTTTCCAAATAAAATAATAGATCCAAAGATGTTCTAGGGTTTTAAGTACAGGGTCCCAGGGTATACGTATCAAAGGAGAAACTGATATTTACCTCTATATTATTAATATGACACTGTAAAAAAGCAAGGGGCCAATCTCAATAGTGAAGAGTTTTAACTGCAAGCTATCTTAAATCAGATTTCTGAAAACAACATGCAACACCCAGTGAAACAAATGCATCAACAATCCTTAGCATGATTAAGCAAACAACAAATATCAGCATTTAATTAAGAGGTATTTAGAGATATATTCAGTAAAATTCAAGTTGATAGGAGATGGTTAGAGAGATACAGACTTTTAATACCAATAAAAAAATTTAGGGATTAAACTACATTTTTTAGAATGGGAGAACCAAAATTCAGAGAAGTTGATTTACTTAAATAGGGGCATTCAAATGGTAAATACCAGAATGATATTTACATGCTGTTTTCATGACTCCAACTGTTATATCTTGAAAACCAGCTACCTGCTTAATGTCTTAATATACAAAAGAGGTAACACTTTAAGGAGAAAATAAACTGTCGTTTATTATTATGGTTTAATAAGCACAGGAAAAAATTCTCAAACTTACAATGCATTTAGGAATATATTGGGGACAAATAATTAGCAAGACACAGGAAAATGGATATCTTAAGTCTGCAGCTAGATTATAACCTTTTGACATTGTTTTGCTTCACTTTCAGTGTTAAAACTGAAATACTCATCTGCTAACTAGTTGTGGCTGAGTGACTTGACTCAAAGAAGAAATGATGAGAATGCTATAATAATGGCAATGCATGTAACTACCAAAAGAAAAATAAAAGAAAGAAAGAAAAGATTAAACTACTAGAGTTAAGTTGGTTTGGAATTCATCCCACAAAAACTAAAATGCGTTTTGTCCTCTTCATTCCATCTCCCTTTTAACAATTAGAAAATATTGGGAAAATATATGCAATGGCTATCTAAAGAAAGATATTGGGAATACTGCCTAAGAAAACTACCAAAAGTACATTTGCAAACATAAATCAACATAAGGCTTGTAAAAACACAAAAGTAGACTGCATACTTAGGCATCGAACCAGAGGGGTGTCGGTTGCTTCAGAAACCATTTCTCCATTGTGTTTTTTGAATTACCAATAATCCCAGCCATGTACTTTTTAAGCATCAGAAAATAAATGCATTTTAATGTAATTTCTTGATCACCAGAAATGAAATTTAGCAGATTGCATACATGACATACTTAACATATTTACATGAAGCAAAGAAGGGAAAGAGTATTTACATGAAGCAAAGAAGGGAAAGGGTACATAATAAAGAAAATTAGCACTAATATAGTACATAGTATAACCCAGCCATTTAATCTTAAAGACAAAACAGCTATTTCCTTCTACAGCAGAAGCTCAGAGAGTTTGAATTTTTTTTCCAAAGTTCATAAAGCAGGAAGCTATAATTCCAAATTCAAAGCCACATTTATTCGAGTCCACTCTGTTGTGAAGTGATGCATTTTCTAGATAAGTTCATCAGTGTACACTGATCTTTCTCTCTCCCTCCCCCACCCCATTTGCAGGCTTGGAATGGCATGACAATATCCTGAAACTAAGTTACTTTATATACTCTAGATACATTTCTAGGTAATAATATTTACTTACCAGCGTGATGAACTTTGGAAGTCAGCAAATCCTCTCCTCAAAACGCAAATATAAAGCTGGACATGACTGTCAAGAACAAACAGTGCAGATTCCTGAACATCTGGAAATCAACCAAGAATGTAAACCAAGGGGACTAGTATTTGTTCTTGAAAACTACTAAACTTTGGGTAAAGAACAGCATGAGTCTCTGGTGTCCTTGCCCGGGACTGCTCCTATGCCCCAAAAGCTGTGTCCATGATAATTCAACTGGGAAGGGGCAGGCTTTGAAAACCAGCAGTTTTATTTTTGCTGCCAGGAAGAGCTCACAGGGTCTGGAGCATTACCAGTGAATTTTGGCACCTTGCTGTATGTAACCAGCTGGAGATGACACAAGGAGTTCTAGGGAGTAAGACAGCCATAGGGAGTTTGCTGAGCTTTCCACATATCTGGGATTGACTGGAGTCTGTGTGTAGATACAGCAAGATCTGAATGGGCCTGAGTCACCTACACATCTCTGGTCTATGTGCTCGGAGAAGACAAGAAAGCTCCACAGGAAGCAAAATATGGGAAGACTTAAAACAACCTGACATTTAGCTTTGCTTCTCAGCTCACACGGCTGCATCAGCAGAGAGTAAATGCCCTAATGATGGCTTGAAGTATTCTGAGCACAACCTACAATCAATTGTCGGTTGAATACTAAACTATGAAGATGCTATGATAACCTCTGTGACATCAGGTTTAAAAATTAAAGGAAAGGGCGGGCCACAGTGGCTCAGTGGCAGAGTTCTAGCTTGCCATGTCCGAGACCCGGGTTTGATTCCCAGTGCCTGCCCATGCAAAAATAAAAATTAAAGAAAAACAAAAACCAAAGTGGAAGCAAAACATCAGTGGCCACACATTGTAGTTGGGAGACAGACGCCACAGATTTAATGAAGAGGAAAAAAAGCAATCAATAGAAATTCTCTGATTATCTCCAGCTATTTTATTTCTCGAAGAATCTGAAGGAACTACTATCAATATGTTCAAATAAAGGGAGTCATGTTTAAATAATTAAAAGTATGATGACAATGACTCAATGAACAGAGACTCTTATTTAAAGAGATAGCAAATAGAGATAAGAAGCAAATGGAAATACTGGAGTCTAAAAGCAAAATAGCTGAAATGAAAAATCCACTGAGGGTCAAAACTAGGTTACTATTGGCAAAAAAATAAGAATCCATGAATTTAAAGATACATCAATAGAAATTATCTTCTCTGAAAACAAGACAGTAAAAAAGGTTAAGAAATTGAAGAGACTCTCAGACTTGGGGAATATTATGAAGTATTTCAACATCTGTTTGATGGGAGCAGAGATAACTGAGAAAGGGGAGGAAACACATCTGAATAAATAATGGCCAAAACTTCCCATGTTTCACAAAAGTCAAAAATGTCCAGATCAAGAAGCTCAGTAAATCTCAGGTGGGTTAAATAGAAAGAAAGTCTTACCCAGACACACCATAGTCAAATTGTTGAAAGATGAAGACCAAAAAAAAAAAAAAAAAAGAGAGAGAAAAGAAAAAGTCCTGAAAGCAGCAAGAGAAACAATTTATCAGGTAAAGGGAACAAAGTTCTGATTAACGGTTGAGTTCTGACTAGAAAAAAAATTCAGGCCATAGGCAGTAAAACATATGTATTCAAAATCCTGACAGAAAAATAGTCACCAAAGAATTTTGCATCCACAAAACTACCCCTCAAAATAGAGTGAAAATAAAGCATACCAAGATAAACAGAGACTGAGAGAACCTTAAAGAAATACTAAACAAGGGTTGCAAGGGTAGTTCAGTGGTAGAATTCTCACCTGCCATGCAGGAGACCTGGGTTCGATTCCCAACCCATGCACTCCACCCCCCCCAAAAAAAAAAATTAAACAAACGGTGCTGTAACAACAGGATAGTCACATGGGAAAAAGAATGACATGTGATCCATACCATAGGCGTACAAAAAAAAAAAAAAGAAGAAATGCGAAAGAACTTCTGTCAGTTTGAAAGAAACTGACACCAAACAATCCAAATCTATACTAAAGAATGATGGAAATAATAAATTTATGATTAATAATAAAAGACTTCATCTTTTCTCCTAACTTCTTAATAAACAGCACAACGGAGAGAGAGGGAAAAAAGATATATTAGAACAAATCCTCTACGTTATCAGATTTATGTAAGTATTATTCTGATATAGATTGTCATAAATCATGATGCATGCTGTCATCCCAAGAAGAGCAATTAAGAAAATAAATTTACAAAAGAAATGAATTTGGAGTTTAAATGGCTAAGAATATTCAGCACAAAAAAAGATAAAGTAGGAACAAAATAACAAAGAAATCACAAGACAAATAGAAAACTAATAGCAAAGCAGCAGAAGCAAATCTGTATATACCAATGATTACTTTAAATGTAAATATATTAAATACCTCACTCAGAAGGATGTGATTATCAGACTGGAAAAAGATAGACCCAACTATATGCTGTCTAAAAGAAATATATTCAGAGACAAAATAGTTTGACGGTAAATGATGGAAAAAAAAATGTATCATGCTCACAGTAAACATACGAGAGCTGAGAATGTTCTTTATTACCAAGAAAATAAACTTTAGATGAGAAACATAACTCAGGAAAAGAGGGACATCCATGATAATGAAAAAGCATCAAAATATCATGAATGTATAACCTGAACAAATCTACACAAGAGAAATTAAAACATGTCAACTCAAACATTATAACCAATATTCCTATAAGCTTCGCTCAGAATAGCCAAAAAGTAAAAACAGTATCAATGCCTATCAACTGATGAGTGTATAAACAAAATATCCATACTATGGCATATTATTCAGCCATAAAAAGGAATGGAATAGTGATCATGCTACAACACAGATGAATTTAAAAATAATGCTAAGTGAAAAAAGCCAGGCACAAAAGATCATATATTGCATCATTCCATTTGTAAGCAATGTCTAGAACAGATAAATTTATAAAAACAGAAGGTACACAAGTGGCTGCTTGGGGCTGGTGGTGGGACCAGGGAGTGACAACAGACCAGTTGTAGGTAACTTGTGGGGATGATGTTCTAAAAAAGTTTGTAGTCATGTGCAACCTTTCCTCCTGCTGTCCGACCAACCTTTCTATGAATTTAATATGCTAATTCTTAATATGGCACATCTTCACACTGTCTAAATGGCAGTAACATAAATAATTCAAGCATATATCCTAGAGTTACAATTACTTTTCAAAATACATTTGTGCATATATTGGATCAGGGCCCTCAAAGTGACAGAAATGGTGGTTGGAGAGATAGGAGTATGTTTGGATGGCTTGAATGACTTTTCAGGGGATCAAAAACAGCTCCGTCTAAGGTGTCCTTTTCAGTGCAGAGGGGGAACTGGGATCTATATTTCCCAGAATTCGCTTCCACAAATAACTCTAGGCTAGAGGCTCTCAGAGAGAGACAATGGAGTCACATTGGGAAGTCTGGAATGGGGAGGGACAGGGAGATGCGTGCACACAGTGCTTGATGCACCTAGCAAGTGAACTGACAATCACCTGCATGTAATTCTCAAACCAAGAAAAGTCAGTACAAGATTCCCAGAAGTCCATAAGCTCTGCAGAAATTTTCAGGCAAGCTCCTGACCATCCTGCTTCGCTGCTGAGGCTAACTTAGGGAGGTGTCTTGACTTTCACCTCTGGTTGGGTAAGACTCTAATCCCTTTATAGTAAACCCTTCACAATTTGAGAAAAAGCACAAATGATTTAGTACTGAAACTAGGTTGAATTTGGACTAATTCAAAAGTCTAAGTTCTTAGCAGGTCTTAACTATCACTGAAGTCAACCCATGCAGCAATGGAAAATTCCATTTCAATGAATATTGGATCAATCCTCAATTTTTAAAATGAAACCACTTAAGTCGCCATACTTTTTCCTCTAGGGAAAAAGTTTTTCTAATACAAAATATGAAAGTAACTGCTTTAATTCTTCAAGCCACTCTAACTCGCTATGCAAATTTCTGCCAGAATAGTTTTCTAAAGATCATTTGGATTTACCCAGAGTTGCAAATTTTGGACTTAGCCGGAGCTAGATGTTAGTAGTAACAAAGACAAAAAGTTGAGATCTATAAAAGCCCAGGTTTTAAAACCAACCCACTCATGAGAACCAAAATATGATTGCTGGAAAATCTTTAAGTACATTTGAATCTTTAATGTCTTTTATCTACTGACCTCTTTTCATTTCAGCTTTTCCTTAGAATGCATGTCAGGAAAAAAAGGTAAAGCTGACTGCATACATGTGCCAGAGAAGCGGGCAGGTGATAGCAGAATACTGGCTCCAAATTGCATCTAACTCATCGCTTGCTTAAAGAAGAACTATTGAGCTAGCTTTTAAATAAATTTGAATGATTCATGATATATAACAATCTTGAAATGTGAAAGCTAGCCCTTTATTCCTTCAACAGAATATGGCATGAATTGCAGAAAACAAAGGAATTTTAAATGACTGAAGGAAAGTATTATAAGGACAAATCTGTTAAAAGCACTTGAACTTAAGAATTAGACTTGATTCTAAAGACCTATGTTGACAGAAGCCAGTAACATTTTCTTGTACTGCTATTTTGTATGAGCACATTGTGAAGGTTTTGCGGTAGCTCTCAAGGATTAGTCCGTGTCATTAAGGAAATCCAGAAATGCTGGTGAAGGCACCTTGCTAAGATGACTCCCTATGACTTCATGAACCATTAGTTCCTTCCAGGGGAAAAATTACCATTGTTAAGTTAATACCATTTTCTTTTCCAATTGAAATATTACCGGAAAAGGAGAAGTTGGGAAATGGCCAGGTTAGATTTGTTGAGACTTGGAGCATTAAAAATTTTAGCTTACGACACTATGATGAATCCTAAAAGCTGTTATATTCTGCCATTTTTTCAGAACCAGAGATTATACTCAACTATACAATGTTCCTGTCCTCAATGCTTTATATAAAGAGTTATATAAAATTAGCAGGTGATCATAACTGACAGCTTTTTTCCTCTCTCCAGAAACCCAGGACCCCTGGTTTTGGTGGTTAGGGTATTAGGAATTTGAAAATGGAGTGCTTCTTATCCTTGGTGAGAGCCGACTGAAAATTTTCACACACTAAAATACCTTAACTGCAGTAAAGCAGGTTCAACTTGCAAGACACCACCTCCGTAAATGATTAATGAAAAAAAAAAGAATTAAATTATAACTGAAACAATGCCTTTTCTGACTCAGATTGTAATTCACCCAGGGACTCAGAATCTCATCTTCCTTATCATATATAACTGGTTCCCTAAACAGCAGAAGATTTGTACAGAAAGGAAATTGATACAAGACATTCTATCAAAATTCACTTCTGAAAAAAAAAAAAACTTGAAAAATATCCCACAGAGCTATGAGAAACTAGCATTAAATTTAAATCCAGGCTGTGAACAGCCATATTTTGGCCACCTCCTTCGGAAAGATTGTGACCAGGAATTTAGGGTTTTTTGTGGTTTTTTTTTGTAATTATTAAAAGGATGTGCAAAGGCTGTTCAGAAAACAAGTAGTTCTGTTAAGGTAACTCCATCAGGTATGAATAGATAAAATATTTCTTAGTCCAAAAATAGTGTTACCCAAACCTGGGCTGGTGCAAATTTCGTGAAATTAGTACATGCATTTCAGGAGTAGTGTAAATTGGTAAAGCCCTTTTTAAAAAGACAAAAGCTGAGAAATGTACCCATACAACCATGAACAATTTTTTTTTTTTTTTGCAATAACATCATTCTTGCTCTCTTCCAAAAGTTTGTTCTTCTGGGAATGTCTAAGTCTCCCCCTTATTTTTGAAAGACAGTTTTGCCAGATATAGAATTCTTGGTTGACAGTTTATTTTGCTTTTAGCACTTTAAATATGTCATCCCATTGCCTTCTTGCCTTCATGGTTTCTGATGAAAAATCTGCACTTAACCTTATGGGAGCTTCCTTGTTCAAGGCATGTTTCTTCTCTCTTGGGGTTTTCACAATTCTTTCTTTAGCATTCGACTGTCAAATTAAAATATGCCTCACTAAATCTGGGAAGTTTTCAGCATTGTTTCCTTGACTATTCTCTTTGGCCCCTTCTCTTTCTTCTTCTTCTGAGAATCTCCCATGCATATGTGGGTACACCTGGTGGTGCCCCACAAGTTCCTCAGACTGTTCGCTTTTTTTCACTCTTCCTTCTGCTCCTCAGATGAATGAGTTCAATTGTCTTATCTTCAAGTTGGCTTACTGATTCTTCTACTTTCCTGGGGGATTTTTAATTACCATTACCATGGCCTTAGCTTTGTTTGGTTCCGTTACATAATTTCCACCCCTCTTTGTGCTCACCTTTCATTTCCTTAGGTTCCTTTAGCTCTTTGCCGTCCTTTAGCCCTCAGAGTATATTTAGCACCATATTATTAAAGTCCTTGCTGGTATTTCACAGATCTGATCTTCCCCATTGATGGTTTCCAATGCTTTGATCTTTTCCTTTGCCTGAGCCCTTGCTTACTAGTTCTTTGTAGGTTTTATAATCTTTTATTGAAAGCTGAACATTGGTGTTTTAATATTCTGTCTCTGGAACATAGACATCGAGGCGTATATTCCTTAAGCTTGCATCCAGGCAGTGCTATGATAGAATGTTCCTTGAACGCCAGGAGCTAACAACAACAAATACCTTCCCGAGTCCTTGCAGATTGACCTGTGGGAGCGCTCTCCTTCAAAGATTAACCCTACAATGTGTTTAGAGGATAGCTCAAGGCCACAGTGCAAGGGCTGCAAGATGGGGGCGAGATCTTTTCTGCACAGAAATCTTTGTCTTGGGCATGCACATGTGGCTTTGGGAACTCCCCCCATTGACGTGGACACAAATGTCACCTCTTCACTAGGAAACAGTTTCCTTCCTCACCGTACTGGGCACTACACTGTGGTCCTACAGCCAGAAATTCCTGGCACCAGGTAGCCCCTTGACTAGTTTCCGAGCAGCAATTCTTTAGGAAAGCTCATGAACTTGCCTTCTACATCAGGGCAAGTTCTGCAACAGCAAATCCCTAAGATTGGGCCAGACATACATGTTCCTAGTCTGTTCCTGAGGGTTACTCTGCTTCCTCCAAAACTGAGACCAAGGACCCACACTGGCACTGCAGGCAGGCTCTGTGCCAAGCAGGTATGGGGCCAGCTAGGGCACTTTGAGACTCTGCTGCTAAGTAGATTTTTTAGTCTCTCAGTGCTCGCCCAGTTACTACAGTCTGTTGGCAGTTTTCTGGAGCTCTGAGAAAGATGTTTCTGCCAGACCTTGCTGGTTGTTTAAAGCTTCTATGGTGGGAAAGAGCCCTAAAGTGCCTCACTCTACCACCTTAATTGGGCTGAGACTGGAAAGTTGGTTTTAGCAGCCAAAAGTCTTGTTTCTCCTCAGGGTCAGTCACATACTTGCAGTTCCTTACCATTTTTGCCACCCCAGGTTAATCTTATTTAGAAAAATATAATCCTTTTCTTCAAGTGTGGTGGTGGTGACAAATTTCAGCCTGGTATATTCAGGGACTTCAGAATTGCTAAAACTTCTAGTGCCAATGCCTACTTCCAATCTACAGGCTGTGGGTGACTCTGTTAGGAAATTATGTGCAAACATGGGACCTATCTCTCAGAAGTTAACTGCTGGTTTGGGGAACACCAGCAGATGCAAAAGATTTTAAATTGTCCAGACAATTTATAATGGCTTCACACAGTTCAGGAAAGCAGTAAGGTGAATGCAGAGTTGCTAGAGCTTGCTAAAAAGATCATTTCTCCAGTATTCCCAGGAAGTACTGTCTAATCTGTACAAAACTTTGCACATAAAATACTTCAGTATTAACTGAGAGATATGTGTACATACACAAGTTAACTCTAGTCTAAACCTTAGGAGGCTTAATTAGCATCTGAAGAACATTAATCATAATATATACCAGGCAATTTATGTCATTTCCATTAGGAATATTTGTGGTATTTGATTTCGTTTTACATAATTTTATGTTTTCTTCAACTCACATATAAAAGCAAACGTACTTTTTTGTTTCCCAAATATTTCTACGTTTACTTATGTGCTTATTTAATCTGCTTAACATATTCCTGACTACTTGATATTTTTCACAGAAGAAGTCATAGAATTCTATGACCCATTTCTTTATTGCTTGGCTGATCCAGCACTAACTGTCACAAAGAAATAAAATTTTTAAAAGTGCTGGAACACAGTGACTATTTGGCAAAACATTAGTTGAATGATAGCAAATTATATAATTACTCTAAATGTCTTACATAGGAATTAATTCAGCATTTGAATCTTGGGATACCAAATTCTTTTGTAGGTTTCAAAATTGAAGGGTCTGGGGTGGGCCATGGTGGCTCAGCAGGCAAGAATGCTTGCCTGCCGTGCTAGGGGACCCGGGTTCGATTCCCAGTGCCTGCCCATGTTAAAAAAAAAAAAAAAGGAAGAAAAATTGAAGGGTCTGCTATCCACCCAAAGTCCCAGGCCAAAAAGGTTACTGGAATGTGGGGGAGAAGGGTAAAGCCAAGTGCAATCTAAATACCTGCATGGCAGATGTAATCCACAGGGAGGCAAAGTGGCTCACAGAGAGGCTTCCAAAACCTGACTGAATCAATTCTATTTCAGAAAGCCAGCAATTATACAGTTTTCAAGTAACAAATCAGAGGTTTTGCAGTTACCCTGTACAGATAAGCAGTGTGGAAAATTGAATCTGGGCATTCTTTGCCCTAAGATGATACTCCTTATCAAAATTAACACATGGTGCAAAACTCTTAAGTAAAATTCTTTCAACTCTTTAGTTCATTCAGCCAGGAAAGGCATAGTCTTGAAACTGATCAAAAAAATCTTAATAGGCATAAAGAATAATAGTCAATATAAATCCTTTCAAATAATATACTTCCTCCCTCTCTGTTCTTCAGTCTTTTGAAGGGGGAGGGGGGAGACTCAATCCCTTGCCCAAGAAAACCTTCTTATCCCTAATGCCCCCTCAAAAATGTCATTGATTTTCCACTGTGAAGAGATATCATTAGGCTGCTTTCATCATCTATGGGCACTATGCTTATTCACATAAAGCTTTGGAGTAGTCTCAGTGCTCACAGGACACCTTGTTCTTTCTCAAAAGGCTTCAATTAAAGGTCAGATGTAAAAGAAATCCCCAGGTTTACCTTCAGGGTCATGGCTCACGGTTATGAGGTCAGGTGTTCACTGGTATGTAGTGCTAAATCTGCAAAACTACAATTCTCAGGGTCCTCAGGTTGATTTAGCACCTGTCCGCTTCCATGTAACTGTCTTCAAATAAAACATCTTCTGTAAGTTTCTGATGTTTCCAAGAAGCTGTAACACGTAGTCTAGTGAGGGAAGAGAATTAAATCTAATATAGTATTATAGGACCTGGGGGGAAAACTTATCTGTGAAAATATTGGCAAATAGAGAAAAAGAGACTGAGAATGAAAAATATCTCATTACATACTGATACATCCCAGAGTATGTTGGGCAGATAATTTAAAAGTACAGGCAAAGTCCCTTGAAAGACTGAGAAAAATATGGAACTATTAAACTTTCCCACCTGGAAAACCCCTGGTACTCTCTCAAACACTAGGGACTCCCAAGTTAATAGGCGAAGCCCTTGATCTTGAGCCTTGCTGTTATGAAAATTATTTCTGTAGCAGAGAAACTACACCAACCTATAACTATGCCTAAGAGTTACCTTCCAGAGGGCCTCTTTTGTTGCTCAGATGTGGCATCTCTCTAAGCTCATTCAGGGATGTGAGTCTCCCTGGCAAGGTGGGACTCCCAGGGATGAGCCTGGCCTTGGCACTACGGGGCCAACACCATCTTCCTGACCAAAAGGGGGAAAAGTAATGTAACAAAATAAGGTATCAGTGGCTAAGAGAGTTCAAATAAAGTCAAGAGGCTATTCTGGAGGCTACCCTTACACAAGCTTCACCTAGAGATTGCTAATTGCCACAGTTTGCTAACCCCCAACCAACATAATTCTTGTCAACCCTAAAGACCACCCAGGCCTTGATATCTTAGATACTACAGAGGTTGCCCACACTAAAATTACCTTTAAGAAACATGCAACCTTCTTCACATAGTTCCTAGGCCAGATAAGTCCTGAAATCCAGAAGGGCCAGCCTCTCCAAGAGCATCAGCTAGTTCCATTCCCTATCCCATATTATCAACACACCTTTCCAACATGAAAACACAATAGGTATAACCCAAATATCCTTAAAGATTGGAAGAAGGATCACAGGAGAAGGAGTTATAACAGAGATGCTAGGATTTAACAAATGAGTATGACTGCTTAATCATTATATTGATAATTCTTTTTAGTCTCTAGTGTCTTAGAGCAGCTAGAAGGAAAATCCTGAAATTGTAGAACTGTAACCCATACAAAACTTTGAAATCTGTCCTATAACTACTTGATAAAATGTACTTTGAAATTCATTGATTTTTTTTTGCATATATGTTCTATTTCATAATAACAAAAAAAATGTCTTGATTATATTATGGCCTCTAAATAGGAAGCCAACCATTCTCGTTTATCTGGAACAAAAGAGTTTCCTCAGATGTGAGATTGTTAGTGTTAAAATCAGAAAAGTACTGTGCAAGCCAGGACAAGTGGCTCAACCTATCTCTACCACCATTTGGGGAAAATCATTTAACCTCTTTGAGCAGCAATTTTTTTTTTTATTAAATGAAGATAAGGCATCCTCCTGTCTCCGAGGGTGGTTTTGAAGATTTTATGAGCTTATCCCAACAACCACAGTTGTTTATTAAGTGCTGTGTCAGGTCCAGTGCTAAGGATTTTAAGTACTTTATTTAATCCTTACAGTTTAACAAAGTGGTTAAGAAGAATTGGAGTCTCCCAGCCTATGTCTGGATTCCAACCCCTCTCCTTACAAGCTTTGGCAACCTGATGTACTCTTGAACCTCTCAAAATTTCATGCTCTCAAGTGTCAAATGGAAGTCTATTCAACTTCATAAGGTTGCTGAGAGGATTAAAGAGAAGAATGCCAGTAAGAACTTAAGACAGTGTCTATGGCAGAGTAAGTGGATATGGCCTCTACCCTTAATGGCACTTCTTTTCTCATAAGGGGACTGTGGTAGTTAGATTCAATTGTAAACTTGGCCAGGTGAAGGTACCTAGTTTTGTTGCTGTGGACATGAGCCAATGGTACGTGAACCTCATCTGTTGCTCATTACATCTGCAGTCGGCTAAGAGGCATGCCTGCTGTAATGAATGATGTTTGATTTAATTGGCTGATGCTTAAATGAGAGAGCACAATGTAGCACAGCCCAAGCAGCTCAGCATACCTCATCTCAGCACTTACAGCTCAGCCGAGGCCTTTGGAGATGCAGAAAGAAATCACCCCAGGGAATGACGTTGGAACCCAGACGCCTGGAGAGAAGGCCAGCAGAGATCACCCTGTGCCTCCCTACGTAAGAAAGAACTTCAGTTGAAAGTTAGCTGCCTTTCCTCTGAAGAACTAATGAAATAAATCCCCTTTTATTAAAAGCTAATCCATCTCTGGTGTGTTGCATTCCAGCAGCTAGCAAACTAGAACAGGGACTAAACCAAAAAGAAAGTACATGGATGATTTTGAAATGCAACATGCTATTAAAAGAAATAATGTTTTATGCCCCTTCTCTGCCATTCATTTATTCATTTAGTTATTCAGGTTAGTATGGACTAATGGGTATTTCTTATTCTATGGATTTTAATCTAATGCTGTCATTCATTCTGTTGCTACAATTGCTCCAGCATTGTCCAATAGGAGCTCCCTCATACTGGCCTGTGTCCCTTTGATGCAGTCCATCCTTTACTGAATGCTTTCCTACTTGATGGTACAGGATGCCTCTTCCCCAGCCTTGGAGTCAACCACTTCTCCAAGAAGTCCTATTCCTTTGGAGAATGATGCGTATATAGAAGCACAAATGTTTGCACATATGTATAGATGAGTACATAGATGCCTACACAGGTGAATTTTGTCAATTTGTCTAACTCTGTAAGTAGCTTAATAGTTTCATCAACATTGCATTGCATTGAATTTATACATTAACACACAGGGAGTTCTGACATCTTTTTCTTGTTGAATCTCCTTATCCAAGAATAGGGGATCCTTTCCCATTTGTTCAAATCTATCCTATGACTCTCAGCAGAGCTTAAAAACGACCTTATATAAGTTTCACACATTTTTTTTGTTAAATTTCTAAGTATTTAATCTTTACTGATTCAATTTGATGATCCTTTTAATGAATAAACACTTTCCATATTGTTACATGGTATGTCTAAAACTCATTTAAATAGCTGGAGTTATGTACATGTAAGGAATTTAGCTTCCTCTTTCTATTCTTATCACAAGTAATGCTAAATTGGGCCTGTTTGTGCTTTTTTTTTTTTTTTAACAGGTTAGGATGAATTCCTAGATACGGGTTATTTCACAAAATATGGTTCAAAATTTATTTCTGAAGGGTTGCGGCAATGTAGTGTTAACATTAAGTCACTTTGCGAGTTACGTCCTCTTTAGCATTGATCAGTGGTTGATTTCAAATGTGGTTAATTTGACAATGACAAAATGGCATTCCTTTTTCCCTTGGAATTTTTTAATATCTAAAATTGCTGATCCTATTTATGAGTTTTACCAGCTAGTTTGAATCATTTGTTTAGTAATTGTCTAGTTTTCAAAATTATCTCCTTCCATGTAATTTCAAAAAGTTAACTAGCAAGAACCCCCACACTTACCTGACACTTTTAAAAAAATTCTGATATTCTCCCCAAAATATAAAATACCTTCCTATAAAATATGTCAAATGTATGATATATATTTACGTATTAAATATCTTATTCTAGTTTTGTACTTTATATAGTTTGTATACAACCTTTGGCTCCATTCTTGACCTTTATGAATTGCAAATTTCCAGGCTTATGGTTTGAGTTCTCTCTTTCCAAGTCCTTCTGGATTCTCTTGTGTATATAAATAACCTGGGAAACTTGGTACCACAAATTAGTTCAATTCATTCTGAGTCTGGGTTCCCCCTTCAGCTAAACTTAATGGATTGTAGATTAACTTTCTTCAGTCGTTTATTGTCCTGTATGAACTCTAAACTATAACTAAAGTTTAAACACCCTGAATTTAATGTTGTTATACACCTGACTTCTTAACGTAATTAATGTAAGTTCCAACACTACTGTCAGGCAAGTCACACTGTCATCACTCTTAGTCTAGTGGCCCCTAAATCCATCAAAATCTATGGTGGATCATCAAAATAGTTTATTTAGTTTTATTTAGGTATCTGAACGTTTGCTTACGACCAGCCCTGATGCACACTCTTATCAAAGAAATGATCTGTTTTTGGAGATCATGGCTATTTGAGCTTAACAACATGTACATTTCACTCTACTTCAAATGACTGAAAATGTTCATCTCTTCAGGCTTCTTTAACCAACCACGTTGCTGAGCTAAGATTTCCCTGTTGGTCCTCACAATGAAGAAGCGATTGAAAGCTGCATGCATCTGCTGGGAATGTGTGTATATCTATGACATATAGGTAATAATCCATAGACTACAGTAAAATTCTCAGATCCTCTAATTTGTATGTCTTTATTTTGTATGTAGCTTAAGTTTCTTAAGTGTGTGTGTGTGCATGTGTGTACACGCACACATGTGTGTGCATGTAAAAGAGAGAAAGAGCATGCTCCCAGGAGAGCAGTCTTCAATTCAAACAAGCAAAACAATACTTGGAAGTGTTGTGGAGTCATCAACCATAGTCCTTAGAGAATATTTTCCCATGCATTTTACCAATGAGGGCTAAGAAACTTAAGCTACATACAAAATAGACATACGAATTAGGGGATCTGAGAATTTTACTGTATTATATGGATTATTATCTATATGTCATGGAATGATTTGCTCTATTAATGCCACACTGTATATTTGTATATGTCTTTGAAGCTTAGTAAGGTTTCACATAACTTTACTAAATCTTCATAAAACTGTCATTCTATAAATTATGTCTTTCAGGGAATATTTTCATCAACTTATTTAGTCATTCATCTACCCATTAAAGAATGTGTTCATGTATTCTTTAAATCATTCGTACATACATTCTATGTACCTTATTTGTTTTCAATAAATGTGTATGACTTTTATTATAGAGTATAGGTTCAGTAAATTCCAAACTATTATTTTAATTTTGCCTTTATTTTTATTTTTTTTCTTCATAAAGCTACAGTTTAAAGAAAACCTCTAAGTGTCATTACATATAAATACCTGGATACCCAACTTCCCCTACCTCACTATAAGAGTCAAGATTAGGGGTTGAAAACTACAGACTGGGGACCAAATTCAGACTATGACCTCCTGTTTTGCTAAATTAAGTTTTATTTGAACACAACTACACCCATTAATTCATTACTGCATATGGCTGCTTTCACACCCAAATGGTAGAGTTGAGTAGCTACAACAATGACCACATAGTCCAAAAAGTTGTCTGACTTTTATATGAAAAGTCTGCTGTTCCTTCTCAAATGATAGTAAAAATCTGGATTAAACATCTTCCTTTATAAAATGCTACCTGATAATGGTATTACATTATTATTGATTATTAATAATGATTATTACACATGGTTGTGTGAAAAAATAAAAACAATGTATGCACGTGTGCACAAACAACAGGTAGAGAGAGATTTCCAGTAGAACAGTATTCACTTTCAGTGACTCATCCAAAGCATAAAAGATGGGACATTGAGGGCATAGAAAAGGGAGTATTTCGACACTGAAAGCAGTAAATGAGTTAGCTCAATAAAAACAACATTGCCTGAGCACCAACAGATCATGCGTGTAGATTCATCAGATACACAAATGAAGGTACAGATGCAACAGATGTAAAACATAAGCCCTGGAATAAAGTTTAAGTTTAGTAAATTTAGCATGGGGAATAAAACAAAATTTTCTGTGCCCTCTTATTGAGACTCCTTCCCCTTTCCCACTTTCCCAACACCAAAACACTAATACTGACTCATGTTTTTAAGGTGTTTGGGAACAAACACAGGAAGGGTAACAACAGCAAAGAGGAGAATAAGAAACATAACCGAGGTGCATTTACCCTAATGGGAACATGAATGTGGATTGTGTCCTTTCTGTAATGTGATTGTTTATGTCCTTCAGAGCATCCTGAAAACATAACCAGAGGGAAACCATGCCAAGAGAAGGCAGAGAATCCCATGAGGTCAGAAAACAACAACAAAAACACTGCACTTTAAGCATGGTCAAGAGAGGAGAATACAACATGATCAAGAAATAAGAATTTCCTAGGTCTCTGGTCATTGTCAAGATCAGGTTGTCTGGTTGCTCAATGATGCAACAATCTTCTGCCATGGTGCCTCTATCCAT
The DNA here is from genome assembly GCA_004026745.1 of Myrmecophaga tridactyla. NCBI lineage: Eukaryota > Metazoa > Chordata > Mammalia > Pilosa > Myrmecophagidae > Myrmecophaga > Myrmecophaga tridactyla. Next base: position 16,449 of record PVIY010006738.1, on the reverse strand, counting down.
GGGGATACTGCATATCTCCAACTAGAGTTGATTTGTGATGTAATAATAATTCAAAACAAATTTATTGACTAAACTTATGGATTCTGCTCTACAGGGAACTTTCTCTTAAATTTTCTTTCTCTTTCTCTTCCCTTCCTAATAGCAACAGATATAATTTTGTTATTTAGGTTTGATACCACCTCTGTGAGATTTCACAAGACCTCTCAGAACAACTTTTGGATCAGACACTATGGAGTTCTGAAAAGGTGGTGCAGACATTTGAACACTAAAGAAATTTGTTTTCTAGTCTATTAACAGTTTGCCCTGTTTCTTTTATCTTCATATGAAAATGCCCAATGGTGTTGAGGAAGCAGGCCTGACACTACTCTCTTCCCTAAGTAAGGGCAAATGAGAAAGTAGATTCCCTTCACCTGAGGTTCAACTGCTTCCAATTTCAAAGTTCTTTTAGCTTGCAAGCTGACAGAATGCAACATACTAGAAACAGAATGGCTTTTAAAAAGGGAACTTATTAAGTCGCAAGTTCACAGCCATAAAGATGTTCAAATTAAGGCAAGGCTATAAAAATGTTCAAACTAAGGCATCCACGGAGAGATACCATGGCTTAAGAAGGCAGGTTGAAGTTCAGGGTTTCTTTCTCATCTGGAAAGGCACATAGTGGCATCTGCTAGCTTTCTCTTTAGGCTTCTTCAACAGCTTCCCTGGGGCTCTGTCCATTCTGTTGGCTCTGTAGCTTTTTTTCAAAGTAGTTCCCTCTTAAAGGTCTACAGTAAGCAACCCCACCTTGAATAGGTGGGGACAAATTTCCGTGGAAACCATCTAATCAAAAATTACCACCCACATTGAGTGGGTCATATCTCCATGGAAACCATCAAAGAGATCCTACCCTGCAATGCTGAATGAGGATTAGAGAACTTGGCTTTTCTGGGGTACCCAACAGTTTCAAACTGGCACAAAAAGTCATAGCAAAATATTCATCAAAAATCTTAGTGTGGGGGTACATGGGTGGTTCAGTGGTAGAATGCTTGCCTTCCATGCGGGAGACCTGGGTTCAATTCCCAGACCATGCACCAAAAGGAAAAAAAAAAATCTCAGTGTGCCAACTGATGAAGACTGGACAGTCTGACATCTACCCAGTGTCCACTTGATTGCAAGTGAGCTTCAGGTGCCCACAAGCTTCCCCATTCCCAACCTGCTGATTCAGGCCATGGGACAGGTATTGCCTCTGATGTCCTTGGAACCACTCTTATTTCTGTCACACTACAATGGTGCCAACAATTTCAAGCCAGCTTGCCTACCTCCTCTAAGCAGTTATATCCTGCTTACTTAGCATCTAAATACATCTTTTTTTCTGTGAACTTTATGCCATTATCTGGAACAAGTTAAAAAATCTCAAGTATTAGTTGCCCCTATGTTCCTCTTGATTTGTCTCTCATGCTACATGTATCAATTCCATTATCAGGATTGGCCGAAGCCAAGTAAAGGTCTATAATGATGTTAAACCCTACATATTAAGGGGTGCATGGGTAGTTCAAGGGAAGAATTCTTAACTGCCATGAAGGAGACCTGGGTTTGATTCCCAGCTCATTTGCTCCAAAAAAAATTTTTTTTTCAACAAATGGTGCTGGGACAACAGGATATTCGCATGGAAAAGAATGAAATGTGACCTCCATCGTACAGCATATGAAAATAAATAATAACACAAACCTATGTATTAGACTCTCCTCTCAGTCCCATAAGAAACAGTCCTACAGATTATCAGTCTTCTCTGCCCCTTCTTTACAGTTATGTTTTCTCATCTTTCTGACAGTTTGCAGTTCTGTGGTGCCAGCTTCCCTTACAAGTCAGACTGTGTTATAGACACCAAGACATGGAAAGTGAGATTTTGATGAAGTGAGAGTTCTTACCCCAAACATCTTCTATCATTAAGATTCTGGTTTTCAAGCCCCAGAACCTGATAATGGCTAACTTAAGAAGATACTAGACATATCACACAGATAGTCAGTAGCTCACAGCCTGGAGAGCCAGGCTGAGAAAATCGTTAATAACCAGCATATGCAAGAACAATGAGATTAACCAAGATGGCAAGAAACAAGGGAAGATCACACCACAAAAGTCCTGGGGTCACTCTTGTTGGCACTGCCACCACTCATCACCACCATGCCTGGACTCCTAGCCCTGTGCCCATGACACACACCCCAACATTTCCCATTACCGCTATTGCCATCCTTGGGATGGATAATGTCCATCCTGCATGACGGAAATGCTCTGTGCTGGTTTGAAAGGATGTGTATCCCCTAGAAAAGCCATGTTTAAGCCTAATCCCATTTTGTAAAGGCAGTTGTTTCTTCTAATCTGTATTCAGCATTGTATGTTTGAAACTGTAATTAGATCATCTCCCTGGAGATGAGATGTAATCGAGAGTGATTGTTAAACTGGATTAGGTGACAACATGCCTCTACCCATTCAGGTGGGTCTTGATTAGTTTCTGAAGTCCTATAAAAGAGGAAACATTTTGGAGAATAAGTGATTCAGAGAGAGCAGAAAATGCTGCAGTACCATGAAGCAGAGAGTCCACAGCCAGGGACCTTTGGAGATGAAGAAGGAGAACGCCTCCTGGTGAGCTTCATGAAACCTGAAGCCAGGACAGAAAGCTAGCAGATGATGCCATGTTCACCATGTGCCCTTCCAGCTGAGAGAGAGAAGCCCTGACTGTGTTCGCCTTCTTGAGAGAGAAGCCCTGAACTTCATCAGCCTTCTTGAACCAAAGTATCTTTCCCTGGACACCTTTGATTGGACATTTCTATAGACTTGTTTTAATAGGGACATTTTCTCAGTCTTAGAACTGCAAACTAGCATCTTATTAAATTCCCCTTCTTAAAAGTCATTCCATTTCTGGTATACTGCATTCTAGCAGCTAGCAAACTAGAACACGCTCCTTCAAGATGCAAAGTTGAGGGTCAGTGTACACTGAGCTGGCTAAGCCTTGGACAGGTACCTTTGCCCTGTCAAGGATGGAATATGTTTTCTGTATAGTGGGACTAAAGGCCCTGTCTTTTACCAGATAGAGGGGAATTCTTTAAGAAACAATGATCTTTGAGTGGATACCTTTCCTCACTGCCCATAAGAAAACAAACACATGAGCCATTATGTAGGAAAAATAAGGCTGGACCCCCCCCCCACCCGCCATCGATACCCACTCCTAATTCCTAGAACCTGTGAATATATTATGTTCAATGGTTAAAGAAAATTAACGTTGCTGATGGAATCAAGGTTGCTAGTCAGTTGGCTTTAAAATAGGGCCATTTATCCTGGGTTCCCTGGGTGGGTCCTGTATAGACACAAGGGTCCTTAAAAGTGGAAGAGTATGAAGGGAGCCCTGTGGGAACTACTGAGGAAGGAAGCATGGGTCAATGAATTCAGACAGCCTCCAGAAGCTGGAAGAGGCAAGAGAAACAGACTCCAGAAGGGAATTTGGGTCTGACAAGCCCTTGATTATAGGCCAGTCAGATCCTCAACAGACTTCTGACTACAGAACTATAAGGTAATAAATTTGTATTGTTTTAAGTCATTAAGTTTGTGGTGGTTTGTTACAATAGCTATAAAAAAAAAAACGAATACAGGGGCCTTTGCTTTTATGGACTTTTGGAGCTAATTATTTTTTCCTGACATTTTTTTCTTAACTGTCATTAACTTATATTTAAGTAACAGGCCAGGACCTTAAGTATTTTGCTGCTATGGATTTTTTTTCCTCATAATTGTAGGAAAGGGTTTCCAATTTTAATACTTACTCAAAACCTGTTACTTAAAATATTAGGTCAATGATGGAGAGAGCTCAGCACTCTCTGAAAGCAAAGAAGCTTCAGATAACAATGATATTGATAGGCAGTCAAGATTACGGCTACTCAGTGCTAATAGGCTTTTTTAGTTCTAACTTTGAGTTTTAGGTCAAAAAGCTGTACCTGACATCATAAAATCTGAATATTTTTCAATTCCCTTGCATACTACTGAATGTGGGGAAGAGGGACAGGAGGAATGGGTAATGATTAGTCCTAGAAACCAAACAGTGAAGTCAGTATTTCTTTTTAGTTGTTCACCATAAGTTGTGAATTGTAGCATGTGACTTGGTAAATTAAGTCCAGGTATGTGACCTTAGGACATTATTTACATTACGATTGATTCACTACAATAATTTGAGCTTGTTTTCCCCTCTATTATTTCTGAAACTTTTACAACTCTCAAAGCTCATTCACCTTTTTTTTTTGAGAAACATAATAACAGGAGGAGGATATGTTTTCCAGGGCTTTTAATGATAATGGAAAAAGTAAAGCAGAGAAGTATTTAAGGGCAACAATAAATAAATTAAATGAAAATATGAGGAAAGGGAAGGAGGGGGTGAGGAGAAAAACAAATTGCTTCATTTACTGTTAATCCTGGGCTGCTAAACTACGTACCTTAACTTCTGCAATCATTTAAGTCTCTTTAATTATATATCTTTGAAAATAGAGGCAATATGCTATGATGGTGATATAAGACAAAGGATTTTACAGATTTTTCATCCCACTAATTTTTCAGAACTGAATTCTTCTAAGCGACCATTCTGTCTAATTCACGGGAAATGATACTGCACTTGAAGTGGTGATTCCTTAATTCAAGTCCAATTTTATATATATTATATTATATTAAGGTGATTCCTTAATTCAAGTCCAATTTTATATTATAAACATTTATAACTATTATGTTCAGCACCTGTGCAGAGGGAGGCAGACATGCTCACAAGCCCTTTTTGATGCCATTTCTAGGGTTACACGCCTATATCTGTACAATTTGAGAAAACAAGGGAACTGCCAGAGGTTTTTGTGGTTCAGCTTCTTTGCTTTGTTTCCTCCATACCAAGGAAGCCTAGTCTTAAGTTGAAAGAGTAGCTAATGCCTAACTCCCAATTGAGACACACAACAAGAGAGAATTAATCTATGCCCAGACTTTCCTTGTCTTTCAATTTCTGTCTCCTCATCTTCTTTCTTACCTTTCTCATTAACCAAGGTTTCAGGGCAGTCAAGATCTATTGCTTCTCTTGGAGAAACAGCAAATGCTGATGCTAAGGTCCCACCACTAGGTAATCCAAGTAAATCGGCCTGGGGTGCAGCCTAGACAGCACAGCTTTCAGTAGCTCCCCATGTGATCCTATTCACAAACTGTAGTTGACAATCCCTGCCTTAATAAATAGTTCCTAAAAGCCTGGCTGGATAACAATCAGAAGAGTTTCAGGTACAGACAGAAAAGATCCAGATTCCCAGAGGCCCTTACCAGACTGTTTAATTAGGAAAAGCTGCCGGAATGCAAAATACCAGAAATGGAATTTATTAAGTTACAAGTTTATAGTTCTAAGGCTGTGAAAATGTCCAGATTAAGGCAAGTCTATAACAATGTCTGAACTAAGGCATCCAGGGAAAGATACCTCGGCTCAAGAAGGCCGACGATGTTTAAGGTTTTTCTCTCTGCTACAAATGCACAGTGATATCTGTTAGCTTTCTCTCCAGGCTTCTTCAATGGCTTCCCTGGGGGCATTTTCCTTTGCAGCTCCACAGGTCTCTGGCTATGTGGGCTCTTTTGGTTCTGGTGGCTTTAAAGCTTTCTACAAAATGGTTCCCTCTTAAAGGACTGCAGTCATCAACCTGATCTTGAATGGGTGGAGACATCTCCATGGAAACCATGTAATCAAAAGTTACCACCCACAATTGGGTGGGCCACATCTCTATGCAAGCAATCAGAAAGATCTTACCCAGCAATATTGAATGAGGATTAAAGGACATGGCTTTTCTGGGGTACACAATAGCTTCAAACTGGCACCAGCTACCTAATCAGAATTTCTAAGGGTAAGGTCAGGTTCTATACGCTGTTTTTAAACACTCTATAGAGAAATTTGATCATATACAAGTTTTAAAACCACTGCCTTAAAGAAAATAGAAATTCTATCACTAATTGTTCCTTTCTGTGCCCTTTCTACATATCTTCTCCATTAAATAATTCTCTTCAAGCACTGATGAATTAAAGTGAAGACAGCATATGGGTGTGTTTCATAATATTTTTAAAAGTAAATCAGAGGACTGTTACATTTGCAAGGAAAAGGATATTACAGGACAAAAAAAGTCAGTGACCTCCCAATCACTTTCCTTTCTTTGTTACCAACTTTAGTGTAATTCACACACAAACCGTGCAAATATCAAGCAGATAGCATGGAGATGAGCATTGAAATGAGAGTTGCTTCCCGTTCCCATAAAGGTCAGGAAGCAAGTCTATTTCATTTGTGAATACTGAGCATCTAGAAAAGTGCCTAGAATGTACTAAGAGTAGTAAGTGATTATTTTGTGAATGGATACAAGGAAGAAGAAATTCCATGTAGATGATAAGATGCATTTTTAGAATACCAGCTGTGCTGGTCTGAAAGGTTATGTACCTAGAAAAGCCATGCTTTAATCCTGATCCATTTTTTGGAGGCAGCGGGTTTCCAAACAATTTCCAGGGCTATGTGTCACATGGTCCTCTGAGGAACATAAGCCTAATGTCAGATTATGTAAACATATAGTTACATAGTATGCATTATTCCTCTTGATAAGGAGCCCTAATGTCTCATACAAATAATTTCCATTTCCTTCTCCCCACATCTTCAAAGACAAGAACTTAATTCAAGATTGAGTAAGGAGATACTTGCAGACCACTTGACTGAAGAATATAGTGTTCTAATTCTTTTTTTATTTTAACTTTTATTATTGGGAAAATTAGCATATGTACAAAAAAGCAATACATTTCCAAGTACATTTTAGTTAGTAGTTATACAAACAAATTTTAAGTTTGGTATGAGTTACAGTTTCAAGATTTTTCATTTTTTCCTTCTAGCTGCTCCAAGATACTAGAGACCCAAAGAAATACCAATGTATTGATTCAATCATATTCATTTGTTAAATCCTATCTTTTCTGCAGAGTTCTGATTCTTCTCATTAGATTTTCCAGAAGTGGGTAGTTCAAACTCTCTTACCTTTGAACTGGGGAGGTATGTCATTCCTTTTTGGGTCTTTAGTAAAGAATCTGGGCCATTTTCAGAACTTCAGCGCGTTATTCTAGGCTAGTCCACAAACCCATTTTTCTTCCACTTCCCTGACAACCACCACAAGGCTCAGATGCCAAGCTGGGAAATGCAATGTACTTTTCCAGGAGTGGCTGGCTTCTTGGCAATCACTTCTGGCAGTGATGTGGCTCCCTTTGAAGTTGTCCACTGCTCTGCCTTGTGATTTTAAGATGCATGATGAACTGTGTGGGCTGCTGTGCTGTCATACATGCTATTTTCCTTGCCTTACCTTTTCAATAACAAGTAGTTTATATCCATTTACTCTATATGGAAAGAAAGCTATGGCATGCAACTAAAAAAGAAAGCCCATCTAAGGAATTTCCACAAAATAAAAACTTAATGCTGGAAGGGGCACAAGAAGCCATCTTGTCTAACTTCCTACCCAATGCAGGAATTATCCTCTACAGTAATTTGGAGCAAAAGCCAGTTAGCGTCTGCTCAAAAGCTTTTGGTGACAGGGAGAATACCGCTTCTTAAGGCAGGCTTTTTTTTTTTTTTTCTTCTTCTCTCTTGTTGGATTGCACCAATTGCTTTAAAAAATCCTCCTTAAAAATGAGATGAAATCTGCTTTCCCACAGTTAACAATCATCACAGGCCTGCTTTTGGAACAGCTCAGAGTACATGAGCTCTTTGACACCACAGCTTTCAAATGCGTTACTCTTGTCTCCCATTTACCAGCATCAGCATCTCCAGCTGTTTTCACGATTCTTATCTTCTGGTCAGAAACATCAGTCAGTGTACATCTGAAAAGATGTCATCATCCTTTAGAAGAGTTCGCTGGAACTTATTACTACTCATAATTAGGACATTATAATTCTATCAGCATTATTACTAAAGCTTTTTGGCATAATGATAATACAATGTTATTTTGCCATTGTAATTCACTTCCAAATACAATTAATGAATTTAAGGGTTACAACAAATCCGTAAGATTTGTTAAATCATTTTATGGGTTGAAACTTGAAGCTCAGTATTGTCCAATGTTATGTTGCTAGTAAGTGAATCCATTTCTATTGATCATTTTGTCTTTTGGTGACTGATGACTTTTTCCTGCTTCTTTGCATATAAAGGACTTTGTTTGAGGGCTATTGTAGGTGATATATTATAGATGTTCTGGATTATATTACCTTCCTATATATTGTTGCATTTCCCCCCACCCCCAGCAGGCAGTTAAAATTGCTGATGGATCACTTTGACCTGTCAAGACTTGGCTTTTGACTTTATTAAGGGGGAGAAGTTTGGGTTTTGCATTTAAGTCTAGGAAGTTGCCCTTTCCTAGGACAGAAAAGCCATGGCTTTTCTGGGACCTCAACTAAATTCCTGAGTATTTACTAAGATGTTTATGATTAAATACTCCTTATCTCCCCAGCCTGTGAAACTGAAGTCTCTATCTCTGTCTCTTACCAGCCCATGTCTGCTAGGACTCCTGAGTGTTTCCCTGAAATTGTACAGATTTAGAATTAATCAAATGCATTAGAGGAATTTTTTAACTCCTCTGATGTAATCTCCTGTCAGGTACTCTTCTCCCCAAATCCAAACTGTTGGATCTAATATCTAATCAGAAAGACTGCTGGTCTCTCCTTATGATTTAGAAAATGCCTTCAGAAAGAGCCACTGTGGATATTGGGTTTACTTTCTATCTTTACCTTCTCTCAACAATCAAGTACCATTTTCCCACTAGCAGTGGCCAACATCGCTGTATTAGATTTCCTCTTCCTGCTTTAACCACCCACCCCCACACCTCTTTCCTTCACTCCTGATTCTTGGGATAAATTCCAAATAAGCTACCTACATGTAAGCCTTTGTCACGGACTCTGCTTATGAGGGAAATCCAGCTATGGTGTCACCTAATTCTTCTATCTTCAGTACTTATCCCCTTTTCCACAACTGTCTCGATAAAAGATTTGTAAAATGCTCACCAAAAGCAAGATATAATATAAGGGGAAATTCTCTGGTCTAGCAACCCGAAAGGAGTTAAACAATAACTGAAATAATAAATGTACAAATTCATGAAGCTACCATTTATTTCATCATTCCTTCATTTAACACTTATTGAAGTCATTGTATTGTTATTAGAGAAAAGAACATGTTTCAGTCCCTATATTCAAGAACCTTAAATCTTATAGTGTGGTAGGGAAAGAAATATATTTATACAATAAATACAATGAAATGTCATATGCAATGCAAAATAATCCTTTGCAGTCATAGTGGAAGCAGAAAAAGGGAAAGTTTAAAAATATAAGTGATGCTTAAGCAGAATTTTAAATAATAAATAGGCATGTACGATTCAGTAAATGGGTAGAAGATATTTTCAACAGTATGATCAATGGCATCAAGAAATCCAATTGCATGTTTGTACAAGATGCATCCCACAATTGTAAAATAAAAAGGTGAATGGTACAGTTTGAAGAGGAGGCAGTAATGAGATCATGGGATTATCTTAGCCTTATCTTTAAAGTAGTGAACTTAATACCTTTTTATTATTATTACTATAATCATCTGTAAGGACATACTTTCTATTGTGACTCAGCATATGTACACACTCCCACTCCCAAAGAAAGCTTTACAAAATAACACTTGTGATGCATTCTCCAGTTTTAAATTTGATTCTATTCTACTCTAATCTACTGCATTAAAAATAAGTGCTGTTGTGATCTTCTGAAATGATTCCATGACCAGCTGTTGGAAAAGCAATTCCTAGACAATGACAAGTAGACTAGGTATAATATAAGCATAGGGATACTAAGATACTATTTGTCATTTATCCAATAGGTAAAGGTCAAAAAGTTTGACAATAAACTCTGTTGGTGTAGGTGGAAAAAACAAGGCATTTGCAAATATAAGTGTCAGGATTGCAAAATGTGTTTGCAGTTTAATACTGTTTGCAGGTGGAATACCTTTATTCCAGCACTGCAAACTTTGGCAAAAGTTAAAGTTACATATGACCTTATCTTTTGACACAGCAATCCTAATTCTAGGTATTGATCCCCAAAATACACAGAGAAAAATATGAAGTAATATGTACAGGGCTATTTGTTGTGACACTGTTTATAATAGGGGACAGACTAAATAAATTGATACCCCACATGTAAAATTCTAAATGTCATTTAGTTGTAGAAGGAATAAATACACATATACACACAGAGCTCTGGATTAATCCCCAGGCTACTGAGTTAAGTGACAAAAAGCAAGGTGGAATAAAGTATAGATAGTATGAAACTACTTACCTAAGAAAGGGGTTAAGGACACAACTCAAATTTCTTATTAAGAAGTCACAATAGAAAGAAATTATCTTAAAAATGTAACAAGTACTGAAGAGGAAGAGAGTGAACATATTGGAGAAACAGAAGTAGAAATTAAACATCTCTAAATCCATTTAATCTTGTAGATTTGATCTTGGAAGTCATATGATGCTTTATACAATTGTAAAACAAAGTTACTGTTGAAACCAATTCATAAAAGTTAAAAGGAAAATGAAACATATTCCTTTGTATTGGGTTGGAAGCATAAACACTAAGTAAGTAATTATTCTGAGTGGCATAAGATGCAGTATTCTGGACATCTCCTAGTGCGGTATACTCAAAGAACAGAATGGAATACAAAAGAGAGTAACACTGACCATTTAAATAGTGTTACACATGCCGCTCGTAAGTTATAATTGTTATGCTATTATAAGTTAAAATAAGGAATCACTTTAATATCATTAGGAACCAAGACTTCTGGTATAAGACAATAGATAAAAATACAAAATCATAGAATACAAGTAAAATCTCGCAACTGAATTTTGGTACTTTTTTTCTTTTCTCCAAGAAGTCAGCCCTTTAAAGTTTTCCATCTTTTTAACCACAGAATGGCATATAGTACCCTTTTGTTTCTTCCATTTCTGTGATCACACATTGTGCAACCATATTATACTCCAGCTGCTTTGCCCTTCATGCTGCCCCATGAATATACCAAACACGTTTCTGTTGAGGAATGGGAAGTTTATATAATAATGAGAAAACCTGCAACATGGAGCAATGACTGTTAAGAGTATGCAAGGAAAAATACAACACAGAATAAATTGAGGTGCTCCAACCTACCAGCAACAGCAGATTCAGAAAGAGAGAACAGAGAAAATGGAAGGGAGAAATTATCAAAGCAATAAATCAGAACACAAAGATATAGAAGACCCTCAAATTTTCCACAGAGAGAAGAATGAAAAAGTTCATCTACAGAGGAATTGAATCAGATTTGTTGGAAAGCACAATGATGTCTGAACATTTCTACAATAATGTAATTCTTTAACATATTTTAATTCCAGAATATTCTGGAAGCTTGCATAGCTTCTCTACAAGGTTGAATTTACTCTTTACTAGAAGTGTATAAAAAGTGAGCTTTCTAAGTTCATTTGTCTAAAAGTGACTTTATTCTACCTTCATTATTGCTTGGTTTGTGAGACAGAAGCCCAATAAACAATTATTATTAATCAAGATCTAGGAAATCACTTGAATTAATTCTGATCATCTATTATTACTATGTCCTCCCTTTGAGTATTCTACTTTGCACCTTCCATTTTATTTTCTTTGCTAAAAGTACCAAAATTAAAATCAGGGTTAAGCTGTTATGGGCCTCTTCCTACCTTGTTTTTATTCTGGTTAATGCTTTTAAAGTTTTATTACTCTCCTGAAGAAACTTATGAATCCTCTTGGACTTTTCTCCTACTCGGTTCCACCTCTACTATTTCAAATTTGTCTCTTATCTGTGGGATCCTTTTGTGTTTGAAGTATCTTCTAAAAAGTTTTTCAACATATTATCTAGCAGGGAGGATGACTTATCCCACTGTCTCAAATTATTTCTCATTGGAATTATTTGGGATATTAAAATCAGAATCATGTTTTTTTGTTTGTTTGTTTGTTTTTTTAAGAACCTCTGCCATGGGTCACACTTATTTTTTCTCTATGAACTTTTTTTAAATCTGCTTTCCCAAAGCTAAGGTCACATCCAAATCTGCCTAGCAAATATAATTATCATCATTATAGAAAAAGCAGATGTCTGAGAAAATAGAAACATTCCAGAGACTCATAAGTTTGCCTACCAGGCTGGTAAGGAAGGGCCAGCCTTCTTCCAGTTTAATACTGTTTGCAGGTGGACCTTAGAAGGTGAGTATTGATCTATTGACCTCTTTGGCTTTTAAAAGGATCTTTAATGGATGAAACAGTTATTCTTCATATCACAAGCTCCTTTAGCAAGCAAGGTCAGGAGGCCCTTTATAAGGAAGGGATGACAGGCAGCCTCTCTGTACAGAAATATTCTACAAGGAACATCACAATTTGCTAAGTCCTTACCATATGCCAGGCACTATACTAAGTACTTCATATCAATAACTCCATGAAACCCTTGTAACTCCAAGTGAGGTTGAGCAGTATGTCCAATGTCACATAGCTAGTAAATATGGAGCTCACTGCCTACCTTCCATGTCTGTGCTCTTTACATATATCCTGCATCTAATAAAATAATCATCCGAGGCCACTTTGAAAACAAAACATCCTTTCTGGGGTTGGTGGAAGGGCCAATGATTTTGCACCTCTGCTGTAGCTGAACTTTTAGTTTATATTTCTGACATTAAGTTTGGATTTTCCAGCCTTGCTTGGAAATGTTTATGATTTCCTTTCTACAACCTGATTTCCTGGTTTTGGAATCTTAGTTTTCCCTGGATATGTTAGGAGTAAATTGACTTTATCTGGAGCCATCATTAGACTCATCCCCCAGATGTCAAGTGATGATCAAACTATCACAGAGAAGTTAGACATTTTCATTTCTTAAGGTCTCCACAGTAGGCACAAAGACAAGATAAAACATCAAGAGAACACTACATGGACAAATTACATACCTTTGAAAATTATTATGAAGTTGCACAAAATATTCATGATTTCAATTGTAGATTATAAGTGAGTACGTCCTCATGTACAAGTACATACAATCATTCTAAATTAGTACAAGAAAATAAAAGATGGTGTGGATAAGTTTAAAAAAAAAAAAAAACAGGAAGAAAAAGACCTGGTTAACGGAATGATATTCTCTCTGCCTGACAACTACTTTATTCAATATTTTTGATCTAACTTCTTCCAAATGCCACTATAACTCACAAAGAGCTGACAAACTGTCTCACACTTGAGATGATTATAGAATTTATCACCTAAAGTGAATCACTTGAGCATGAAGAACTGGTGCCATCATTAGCTACCCCAGACCAACAGGCTCAGGCTGTAAAGCTCCAGAAAATCAAGCACACCAGGTTCAGGGGTTTAGTCGACTCACTCCAGACCTTTGTTTTGGTTACAGTTCTTTTGGCAACTTAAAACCCAAAGAACTAGTCCATTTTTCCTCATGTTTGCCTATATACATGTTGCGGGCAGTGGGGGGTAGGGGGGGAAGAAGGTATCTTTGAAATGTTTACAATGAACCCATGCTATTTACTGATAGCATGTAAAAATAGACTAACAGCCACATAAAAACACAATGCATAGGTAATTTTTTCCTAAGCCTTAATTTAGCTAGGGGGCTGGAAAATGTCAGCATGCAGGGGGTTAAGGAACAGCTGATGCCTCATGGAAACTTTGTAAAACATTCTATTTATAAACAATTCTATTTGGATATCATTTTCTATAATGCTATTGGCTTGTTTTATTTTTATACCTTAGAAATTTTCCACGAAAAGGAGATGAACTCAGGGACGTCTTTCTGTTAAAGTTCATACCTATTATCCGCTTTTTGGATTCTGAGCTTCTCATGTCTGTCTGATTTAATTGTTGAAGAGACTCAAATGCATCCTCGTGAATTCTACAAAAGAAACCTTGACGAATGAGGAATACCTATGATAAAGTTGAATTAATGGACCTGAACTTCTGGTTTTGACCAAGGACTCTGATACTAAAGGCCTTCAAATTCAAATACGTTTGAATTCCCAGAAGGGTTATATGAGATATGCATAAGTGACAGCTTCTAGACAAGTTGCAAATAAAATGTACACTTTTCAGCCTTTGGTAAGAAGTCAGGACCATAAAAACAGGGCAGAACGAAATGTAATCTGCCGGTTAGAGAAAGCGTGCTAGAGCTTCAGCAAACAACTAGAACCCTAAGCTCAGATACTAAAATCTTTGTATCGACGCCCCTTAAAAGGAACTTATCAAGTTTGGCAGCCTATTAGTCGGAGTTCACCTCCTTGAATATACCAAGACACATCTCTAAACAGGCTTGGTTGTAACTATATGTAAGCAAGCCCACATCTTACTGTTTCGAAGCACTGAGTAGGGTAGTCAGCCTGCTTTGGGTCAGTGAAATCCCTCTTCGTTTTCTTCCTCTATTAGGTTACCAACAGAGTCTAATTTTAAGTGGGTCCATCATCTTATTTTCCATCACACCTTATATTAAGCAATCTTCATAACCTTGGCTGCAACTATCTCTTATCTTGCTTCTTTCACTACCCTTGATGCACATAATACTACAGGTAAAGCTGGACTCATCTTAATTCACAGTACTATTTTATCTATACTTCTCCACCCAACCATTCTTTCAGCCTGAACTTCTCTACCTCTTCACCTCCTACTTTTATCTCTACGTCAGGATGTCTGCAATTAAATTCCACTCTTTTTCTCTTTGCAAAGCCATTTCTCACAGCAGTCGTGCTTCCTCTAGGTTAATCCTGAGCAAAGATGAGCTGCTGTTAAGGTACCAGGAGGAAATTAAAGGGAGCTAAGAGAATTACGGAGATGACATGGTGAGGAGGCTTAGGGAATGTTTTATCTTTTCGCATATCTATATGGTGATTTTTTTTTTGGTAATTTTGGTGCCATTTTAATCTCCCTATATTAACCTTATTAAGAAAGAAAATTAAAGGCTGCTTAGATCTTCCAGGCAGTTCAGTCAGCAGTTACTGTGAAGACGCTTTGTCCAGAGCCTTTGGTGCTGTTCTTTGTACAAAACTTTTTTTGTTTGGTGGTCATAGTTTGAAAGAAGAGTTCTCTGCACCAAATTCAGACCCTTTGCTTGGAGAGTTTTAGATCTTGGTATTAGTTGTTAACACCTGTTCCATAATCCCTTTGTCATTGCCCAATTTTTATTCTTTAACAAGCAGTATTGAAACGTAGATTCTATCCGAGTCTCTTTCCTGCCACCAATGTTGTTCTTTATTTTGTATTACTATTGTTTTCTTCCTTAAGAGAGCCTGCAGTTGTGTGACCCATTGTTTTTTGTTTTAGGTAGATTTCCCTTTGCTGAGGTCTCAAGGGCTTAATTTAGTACTTATAGGAATTGAATGAAAACTGTGCCAAATACGTACAAGAAAATCATGGAAAATAAATGTGTTACTTCCTGTAGTAAATGCTGTTGGTTCCTTCATGCAAAGGCTGTTAAATATAAACACCTGCGACTTTTTTTTTTCTTTTGCTTGCAGGCTTATTTCTAGCATGGAGAGCCTGATCTGCCTATGCAAAAGGCAAGGAAGCACCCAGATGCAGCTCTCAACCAGTGAGATACAGGGAGTTGGGATAAACTTTGAGACTTGTCTCGCATGGTGTATGAAAATTCCCCAGCCGAACTGAGCTCCACTTCCTCAGTGTTGGCTCCTTTCCTTCCCTATTTCCATCTTCTACTCTCGCATCAGCATTTCCTGTGGTTACCTATCACATAAGGGTACTTGTACTAAAGTTTTTTAGTTAGTTTCTAGGGAAACAATATGCGATAGTTGGTATAGAAATGGTCCCAGGAAATATCCTCTCAGGTTGGAATTCTGAAACCGGATCACTTACTAGAGTACTAGAAATGTGAATGGTAGAGAATTATGCTATCTGATTTCCCTGGGAAGAACGAATAAATGAGCCACCAGAAAAACTCAAGAAAGCTGGTAAACAGGGTCTCGCTCAGGAAAAAAAAACAAAAACCTTTGTCTTTAGTGTTTACCAGTGTCCATGGTATAAATACTCCAGCCATGGCCAGTTTCAGGGTAACGTGTGATGTCAGTGAAAGCAGAATTGGAAAGAGTCGCATACATCACACATATATACACATATAGATTGATGTAAGTAATCATGTTTATGACTTCATTGGTGTAAAGAGGAATATGTGTATTACCCAACCTGGATTGTACATTGTTAAATATAGTTTTTCTTTTTGATTTTGAGACAGAAGTTAAAACATTTCCCCAGGACCCTAAGTTTTACAGGCTTAGTAGGTAAAGTTGGCCCCACTGGCTGGTCACTGGAATGGCCACTGAAAGGTACAGCCAAGGTGTCCCATTAGGGAAAACTCTCTGCACTTTAAGGTGCAGTTTATTATTTTAACAAGTC